>JAKCPI010023994.1:0-15391 GCA_023213315.1 Euborellia annulipes | reverse complement strand
ACAAGCTTTTTGATTGTCTAAACTATACACCTTTGTACCCTCTTGCTTAAACATGCGAACAGCTCACTTTCATTGAACAGCGGAAATATCACCACCGATCAATAATCTAAAAAAAATTTTCAAATTATTAATTTATGAAATTTTAATAGCAAATTATAAAATTGCCTGGCCGCATTTATCTTCTTAGCTTTTAAAAAGTAACAGGCTATGGACCTAAACCACCTGACTTTGATGCCTAGAGAAGTCGATGGCCTTTTGGGACTTGGAATATTGCAGCCCTCGCAGTCCCATCTGCAAGTTCCAGAAGCTGGAATTACAATAGTTCACTACGCCGCCAGTGCCCTCCGTCTAATGTGACCTAGATGTTCAATTAATGACTATATATACGTACATTATATTTATCACTTTTAGTAAATTAACACCTATTTAGAAAGAGAGAACATATTAATGGTAGGAAAAAAAATTAACTCTTTGTCTAAATATGATATAACTTCAATAGGTTTCAAATAATTATTAATTATATTAATGAAAAAATGGAGTGTATAATTATCGGCAGGAGCAGCCAATTAAAAGACTCTGAATGCAGGTTCCTATCACAGGAGTTTCAGTTGTTTTTAATTTAAGAACCATCGTTAGTCCTTAGATTAGAAAAGTATATATAATTGCACAGAGTTAGTCAGTGATAACATTTGGCATATATATGTACAGTGTTGTTTCGTCATCAAAATATAACAGATGTATATTCCTAGGTCGATAATTTTTTTACGATGGTTCCACTGGGGGAGTATCATATATCGGTATGATGCCAATACCAATATCAATATTGATATATGATACTCACCAGTGGAACCATAGTAAAAAAATTATTGACCTAGACATCTGTAATATTTTGATGATGAAACAACAATGTATATGCCAAATGTTATCACTGACTAACTCTGTGCATAACTTCAAACAAAATAACGAAAAAATGGACAACTTCATCAAGACAAGGGCGGATACAAGGGGGGGGGGGGGGTAAAGGGGGTAGTTCACCCCCCTGAGATTTGAAAAAAAAATTATTTTTAATGTAAAAATTTAAAAATTAATACTTAAAAATTTGATTTGTATTTATATTCTGGCAAACAAGTACCTTTAAATTACCGAAATTAAGAAAAAAATTGTGTGCTGTGCGACCAGTCACGCCAGATTACCCCCCCCCCTCTGGATCCGCTCTTTCATCACGAATACTTCAACAAGAATCTGTGCAATTATATTTATACTTTTCTTATCTAAGGCCTGAAGATGGTTCTTAAATAAACATAACCGAAACGTCTCCGTTGATTGGAACCTGTATACATTCAGAAAAAATTGAATTTTTATATATAATTTAAAGCAAAAAAATTTCTTCTTGAAATGTGGACACACTTGTCTTTTAAAAGTTTTTTTTTATCACATTGTATGAGTATATAAAATACAGTATGTTTAAACTTTAAACCCTTTGACGGTTTTAATCCAAAACTTTTCTTTGACCAACTTTTTTATTATTTATTTTCTTCTAGATGTTTGAAAAAAATATTGACATGCTTTTTTTTCTTCTTTGAACCGTAAAAATAATATCCCAAACCCTATAGAAAGTAGTATTTTATTATTTTCATTCTGTAATTTAAGTCAAGTACACCTTTTTTTTTTAACGTTCATTTTGCTTCCTTTTGACCTGAGTACCACCATTAACCCCGACCTTTTAAGTTCGTCTCAATAGCCAATAAAAGCACTTCTTATAATTATTTTTTAAAATTATATTTATTTTTCGTAGTCTTTTGTCGTTGCTATATTTTGAAGGTGTAGAAAAAAAAATATTGACTTTTATATTGAGAAAGGCAGAGAGATATTTTAGAGCAAAATAAATATTTTTCAGGTCAGTTATATGTCTGTCATTTCTACTCTTCACTTGTCTAAAAAAAAAACGTAGACCAAAGAGAAGAGAGCTACTATATAGGCCTACATTTATTATTTATTTAGTTATTTATTTACTAAATAAATAATAAATAAAATTTTCATCTTGAATTTTAATGAACCGTACTACCGGACTTACAGTATATTGATGCAATAAATCTGGAGCAGGCACACCAGATGATTTAAATAAATTTAATTCATTTCTTAATATTTTATGACTGTGGAGTTTTAATCAAGATTCGCAGGAACTTTGCAGCCAGGAAATTAAATAAAAAAATATTTTATTTAATTTTTATTCGCTGACGTTTCGGTCGTCAATCACGATCTTCATCAGGGCCTATTACCATAACATTTATTCAAAAAGTTACAGTTAAGTTAAACCAGACTTTCAAATTCCCATAGAATACATGTTTCCAAATCCTAGTTTGATTCTTTTAAGTCTACTTAGACAACAATTAGATTCTGAAGTTTTATAGACTCAAACCAGCCGTTCGATTTCGACTCTGGTAAATAAAAAATATTTTATTTTTATTCGCCGACGTTTCGGTCGTTAAACATGATCTTCATCAGGGCCAATGATCATAACATTTATTCAAAAAAATTATATTAGTATTTTAATATTCATTGCAATCATATACAAAAAAATTATCATTTAAATATCAAAATAAAAAGAAATTGTATATGATTGCAATGAATATTAAAATACCTAAGATCGTGTATAATTGACAATATTTGTAAGTACATCTAATATTTCTCAAATTTAGATTCTTATTGTAACTTAATATAATTTTTTTGAATAAATGCTATGATAATAGGCCCAGATGAAGGTCGTGATTGACGACCGAAACGTCGACGAATAAAAATAAAATATTTTTCTATTTAATCTCCTGGCTGCAAAGTTTCTGCTAATCCGGATTAATTTATTTCTTTTTGCAAGTATACAATTTTGATATAAGACTTTTTTAGTTTCTGAATAAATAAAAAGTAAATTACTCTTTCCACTCAGCAAGCAAGAAGTTTTTTTTTTTTTTTATATAAAGTCCTTGCGTTTCAATGCATGTGATTATTACCTAATGAATATTTGAATAGCACTTAAACCACTACGTATGTCAAATCTTTTAAACTTGAACATGGCATGTATCTATCATCCCTTCTTTTTTTTTTTCTCCTCTTTAACTGTTTCTCTTTTAAACGGACTCATCAAGAAAATAAATCTCAAAAGGGATTTTCAAAGGATTAATGAGTCCATTTTACGCTCTCGATCTCGATCCAGGTTGATCAAAGGCGTCTAGGATTGTCTCATCTTATGTTATCAAATGCAACATGACGACGCTTTGTAATGCCTGTATTTTAGCTTTTCACATAATTTAAAAGCTTTGAATTTTTTATTTGAGTTTTTTTTTTTTTTTTTTTTATTTAGCCAACAAGAGTAAAGCACCGGCTTTGTAAGATATAATCCTATCTATATTTTTAGATTTAAAAGTGAATTTTTTTTTACCAATATTTGACCTTAATTAACTGTAACTCTGGAAAGTAAAAAAACAGCATAATAAATATAGCTACTGGCTTACAGTAAAGAGCAAAACATCCTATTATATAATTTTTTGCAAAATTCAATTACTGGCATTCGTTATAAACATTTTGTAGGGTTGGCAGTTTGGTGGTGGTGGTTTTACTTTAAATTATTTATTTTATTAACTAGTTATTTTCTGAATACTATCTATGCTAGCTTTCCTTCTACTATCTCTAGAAATAGTTTTCGAGCAGTGACAGTGCCAGCTTAACCTCAATGCCCCCCCCCCTCGGTGGTAGTAGTGGAGCAAACTTACCTTCGGAGGGGGGGGGGGGGCGGACAAATACATATAGGCTATATCAACAGAGAAACAAACAAACAAAGCTTGACCCCCCTCTAGCCCCTCCCTAGCGCCGTCTCGACTCGGCTCATTTATGAATTCTATCAAAACTTTTTAGAAAATTTCGAAAATGCTATTAAATAATTAATTATTGAAAAGATTGGAGGTCATAATAAATTTAATAAAAATAAAAAAAATAAAATTAGGGATGAGAATTATAAGACTTACATACAAACATATACCGTAAGCCTATGTATTTACTTCTAATTAATTTAATTTTTATATAGGCCTTCCTCTGGTTATATGTTTATATGCCGAAACGATGTACTAGGGTAGATACGCATCTCGTTATTAGCAAATGAATAAAAAATAAAAAAAATTTTAATTACCTACCTAATTCATTCTGAAAAGATTCAGAAATTGAACTAACGAAAAAAAAATTTTTTTTAATAAAAAAGAAATTGATACAGTATATCTGAAATGCCACAGATATATCTCGTCAAAATATGAATAAGTTACAATAAATTTATAACTTAATTTTACTGAAGATTAGTGATATACTGAAATGAGTAATAATGATATATTATTTTAGAATGCATCGAGCATTTTCTTTATACAACACAAAACTTTGTGACCCAAATACCCTAATTGTTTAGATTATTAAGATAAAAGCCCTATTTTTTAAAATAATAAGCTCTTGACTAATAGTTTTTTTTTTCCAGTGCTATTAAAAATATATTATAAACCTATTTTCTTTCTGAAAAACTGGGTAACTTGGTAGGCCTATAATTTAACTTTATGTTTTTGAAATCCTAGAGAAGTTTAAATGAACATGCAATTTCGATTTCAATTTTCTCTTTAAAATGAACCGCTTTATAATGTTTTTGGAACGTTATAGGCCTACAACTATATTAATTTTCAATATGCCAGCGGAATATCAATTTAAACCTCTGTATATTATTATATTTTATAAAATTGCAATATTTCGATTTCAGAAACAGAGAAAGTTGAAAGCTGTCAAAGCTTTTGTGAATTCAAATGGAAAATTCACCTAAATGTTAACCTTGTCAATGTATTTTGATGTGAAATTTCTAAAGGAAAAATATAAATATATTTATACCTATATATACATGAATATTGAACATTTCAAAAAGGTTAACAGAAAAACTTTATAGATTCTTTTCCGATAGACTTAAATAAAATTTTTTTAAATAAAAGTAAAAAAAAGAACCTTTATTTTACTTCCTTAAAATATCTTTCTCTCCCAGAGAATATTTATCCACTTAGTATAATTTCTATCCGAAATCTAAACATGACACAAAAAGCTATTTATCTTAATTTAAAGCTTGAATGCCAATAAACTGTTTTCAACATATAAATCTTTGTTTATTCTAATCCGTGAGGATGTTTTTCTCATTTCGTTGACATGTTTTCGTAAGTTCTAATGATTTTTACATATATGACATTTGAATTTTAATACCATTTCCTTTTTTAATGGCAGAGTTCTAAATCAAAAGGAAAGTCATTGTATTATTTTTTTTCTTTTTTAATTAGAGGGTTTTTGTTAGTCGATATATATCGTAGTGGAAATTCCTAACTCTGATATTATTAAACGAAGTTAATTTTGAAACTTGTCGTTTCAAAATGGCGGTGTGCTCATTATAGAAACCGCATTTTAAGGGGTTGGAAAACTTTGTCAATTTTGGTAATGAATCACTTCGAGACAAAATTTTTTAAATTTTAATTTATGTTAATTTTAATCAGAACAAACTTTAAACATTTTTTGCTTCTGAACATACATAGATATATCCAGTCCTAAGGTTATAAATGTCTAGACTGGATATATCTATGCATGTTCAAGCTTAAATGTTTAAAGTTTGTTCTGATTAAAATTAACATAAATTAAAATTTAAAAATTTTGCTCTCCGAGGAAAAATTCATTACCGTTGACAACAAAATGCGGTTTCTAATGAAGCACACCGCCATTTGAAACGACAGGTTTTCAAAACTTCGTTTAATAGCAGAGTTAAAAAGAGGATTTCCACTACGATATCATTTAACAAATACAATCAAAAAAGAAAAAAATAATACAATGACTTTCGACAGAACTCTGCCGTTAAATTCAAAATGTCACTGCTATGTAAATCATTAGAACATACGAAAACAATGTCAACAAAATGAAAAATGCATGCAGATAGAAATTATGTTGAAATATTTATTTCAAACTTTTTAAATTGAGATAAATATAGCTTTTTTGTCGTGTTGCTTCGGATACTAAAATGGACAAATATTCTCTGGGAGAGAAGAAAGATATTTTAGAAATTTTACTTTTTATTTAAAAAAATTACTTTCTCTTACCTATAGAGTCTATAAGTTAATATATAGTAGGTCTATATAGAGAGCAATTATTGGATTCATGTCAAAAATTCGATGTCGAGATTTTAATGGATATACAAATTTTGAGGTCACTTGAGTCCAAAAAGGTGGTTTTTGTAATATGTCTGTGAACAAAATATCTAGGAGGTTGAAATTTTATATTTAAGTTAGGTATCCCCCTGGCACGTGACAGGAAGCTTATGAACAAAATCGGCCAAAAAGTACTAGTACTTTACTGATGTAATTTTTCAGTTTTTTCCGATTTTCTCGAAATTAGCTCTAAAGATTTTGATTAAAATTCAAAAATCAATTATTTTTTAGATGCTCTTTAAAATGTATATTCTCATTTTGCCCTTGAAATCTTTTGAAGCACACTTTACTCTTGTACTTCATAGGAAAGATAGAAGAAATAGTATGGTAACGAAATATAAATATTTCCCTTTGTCCATAAATTTTACCTCTTGAATTCTAATATGTCGGCGGAAACTAAATATACAAAACTCAAAAAAAAATCTGGGTCTATCACACCAGATTTTTTTGTGGAGTTATCCACTATGTTCTCTTGCTTTTTTACTTTTTACTTTCTCTTACCTCTATATATATGTTAATATATAGAGAGAGAAAGTATTGGATTCATGTCAAAAATTCGATGTCGAGATTTTGATGGATCTTTACGTTTTGAGGTCCCCTGTATCCAAAAAAGTGGTTTTCGCGACATGGTCTGTCTGTCTGTGTGTGTGTGTGTGTGTTCAATTTTAAGCATGAAGGAATTGAGCTAGGAGGTTGAAATTTTATATTTAAGTTAAACACCCCCGGGAGCGTGAAAATAAGCTTTTAATCAAAATCGGCCAAAGAGTACTAGTACTTTACTGATGTACTTTTTCAGTTTTTTCGATTTTCTCAAAATTCGCTCTAACGATTTTGATTAAAATTCAAAAATCAATTATTTTTTAGATGCTCTTTCAAATGTATATTCTCGTTTTGCCCTCAAAATTGTTTGAAGACCACTTTACTCTTGTACTTCATAGAGAAGATAGGAGAAATGGTTGCCATGGTTACAAAATATAAATATTTTCCCATGTTTATAATTTTGACATCTGAATTCAAATATTCCCTACTGCCGGGAACTAAATACATGTCGACACAAAAAATCTGGTGTGACAAGCACAGTACACAACTTTCGATTACCGAAGGTAAGGAGAAAGTTGTGTGCTATGCGCCAGTCACACCAGATTTTTTCTTATAAAATTTAAGTATTACACAGAGAAGACTTTTTTTTTAATTTTAACCACTATAATTTATTTCCTAAAGGATGTTAATCTTAGGCCAGCACCAACCGGGGGTGGGTTGAGGGTGTCGCCAACTCCATGGGAAATTCAATTTGAGCCTATCTGGCTCTGCGGCTGCCGTTATTAATGAGTGTGTCTGCACATGATTAACTAACAGGCTGTTAAGCAAACAGACGATTCAAATACCAGTCGCAATTATCCAAGGCTCAAAGCCCTGTGCATATATGATATGACGACCAGAAGGGAGATGGAATAACCTGGGGCTTCTGGGGCCTAAACCTTAAGCCAGCTAATTGTCAATTGAAAGCGCATTGACAGAAGTTTAATTATTGAAAAGAGGAAATCGAACATTAATAAATAAAAGAATAGGAAAAACATCTTAAATATGCTTGGAAATTTATCAAACATAAAAAAACAGTTGAGATTATGTGATTAATTCTTTTGGATAGGAGACTCATTAGTCAGAGAAGTTTATAAATATTTTATTTTTTTAACCAAAATGTTCTGAATAAGATAGCGATTGAAAATTTTTGTTTTTACTATTTTAAAATATAAATTATTCGATTAATGCAGTTCCTTTCAACTAATTATCATCCTATGATATAAAGCGCTAGCCACTGACTTCCGTTATGTTCCCACTCTCTCTCGCTGATTGGTCAGTGACAGAAGAAGTTGAGTCAGTGAGGGAAATTTAAAATTTAAAAATTTTTCAATTGCGTAATTTCCAAGCAGTGAGCAAGAATAAATTTGATGCATTTACTCGCAGAGGGCGAGCAAGGGGCGCAGCCCCCTGGCAAGTGGGAAAGCCCCACTTGTAATACGAAAGCAGAAGTGAAATAAAAGGGTAAGTGGATGATTTAGAGAATTTTCCGCCTGTACATAGGCAACCCGTTTACCTTAGGGTTTTCTTTTTTACCGAAACAAATTGTTTATTTGCTTTTAGAGCAAATTTGCCTTGCCTTAAGGCAAAGCTGTTAATTTCAAGATCAAGAAACCGTGGTCCGCTTCACCTTATAAGCAAATAGAATTTAAAAAACTAGCCACACCGTCCGCCTTCGGCATTCAACTATCGTCTAAAGGTTTTCATTGTCTGCAATCGTATTAATTCATTTTTAATCATTTGAAAATAAATAAAGTTAAATGAATTATCTCTGTTAAAAATAAATTTGACATTATTGAAAAAAAAAAAAAATAGTATTGTAGATAGCTTGTAATCGGTCTTTAAATAACGTTTTCAAACAAAATTGCAAAGATATTAATATTGCCTATGGAAAGATTTATATCGGAAACAAGTCTTTTAAGTAGAATGTCATTTTTCAAAAGAAGGGTGTATAAGGAGGTGAGAAGGGGATGGGAAGACCCGTCAGTAGCGCAGTTATTGGCCAGGGCAAGTGATTGATTTGGCTCCAAGAAGAAGAAGGAGCAGCTGTTGCAGAGGCCGCTATTGAAAGATGCGCGGAGCTGTTAATATCGCCTGAACCCCCTTCCTGCTCTCCCTGGACCCCCATCCCATTCCCAACCACCAAAACGACAAAGTCAATAAGAACCACAACTGGAAAAATGAAAAAAAGAGAAGATAGATCCTAAAGAAGATATCGGTTAGGGGAAACCAGTCAGCAAATCTATTAGAAAGAAGAAGATTTTATTTTGATGATCCAAGCTTAAACAAAAAAAAATAAATCATCATTTTAAATAAATGATAAAATTGAACAATGAACAAGCAGAAATGGATTAATGTGTGAGAGAATTCTAAAACAATTATTTAATGTCAAAATTTCACATTCCCCTATGTAATTTAATTATAAATTGCTCAAAATATTTGATTAACATTTTATTACTCAACAAATTTCCATATTTAAATATTAATATATATTAGCCTGTTTTAGATGATTAAAGTTGGTTGGCAAGTGACAAGTTTCTCATTTAAAATACAGAAATTAAAGAATTTTGTTTTGAGCCTACGGTAGCTACTTTTTTACTTTCTCTTACCTATGTATATATGTAATATATATATAGAGAGAAAGTATTGGATTCATGTCAAAAATTCGATGTCGAGATTTTGATGGATCTTCACGTTTTGAGGTCCCCTGAATCCAAAAAAGTGGTTTTTGCGACATGGTCTGTCTGTCTGTGTGTGTGTCTGTGTGTGTGTGTGTGTCTGTGAACAAAATATCTCAAGAACGAAAAGAGCTAGGAAGTTGAAATTGTATATTTAAGTTAGGCACCCCCCATGGGACGTGACACGAAGCTTTTGAACAAAATCGACCAAAAAGTACTAGTACTTTACTGATTCACTTTTTCAGTTTTTTTTCGATTTTCTCAAAATTTGCTCCAACGATTTTTTTTAAAATTCATATATCAACTATTTTTTAGTTGCTCTTTAAAATGTATATTCTCATTTTGTGATTGAAATCTTCTGAAGACCACTTTACTCTTGTACTCCATAGAAAAGATAGGAGAAATGGTTGCCATGGTATCAAAATATAAACATTTTGCCATACTTATAAATTTTACATCTTGAATTCAATTGTACCCTACTGTCGGAAACTAAATACATGTCGACCCAAAAAATCTGGTGTGACAAGCACAGTACACAACTTTCGATTACCGAAGGTAAGAGAAAGTTGTGTGCTGTCGCCAGTCACACCAGATTTTTTATCTAAATTTTTCAGTTTTTACCGGAGCCCTGAGGGCCCTACCGGGCCCTCTCAAAGAGAAATAAATTTTCATTAAATTTTTCCTTTTTTACGGGAGCCCTGAGGGCCCGGGCCCTCTCAAAGAGAAATTTTCATTATTATTTTTTTACCTAAATTTTTCCGTTTTTATCAAAGCCCTGAGAAGATACATTTTTTAGCCCGACCCGGCCCGTGGGCCCCCAAGGTCCGGGCCCCCCTCCCCCGTACCGCGGGGTCTGCGGGGGCGTACGTTACGCCACTGATTCCAATCTAGTGCAAAATTTAAATCCCGTACACCCAGGATTTGAACAGGAATCTTCTTTGTAAAAGCCGATATCCTAGTCCGCTACCCCAGCGAGTCCCCATTTTAAATATCAATAGTTTCATAAGTGTAGGGATTGTTTTTTTAATTAATTAATCAAAAAATGTATTATGTTAATAACTCTCATTTAGAATCAAATTATTTTAATAAAAAAAAAAATTCACAATTTGCAATTTTATTAGGAAAATATTTTTTTATTTGCTGTTGAGCGTTAGTTGGTCATTGGGGTTGCCTAACTTCCAGAAGATTAATCTCTACTAATCCATAAACGAGATAATATTTTATTTTTGTCATTTTTTTATTCACTCTTTTATTATTTTATTTGAAATATTTATAATCTAAGATCTTTAATTTCATTAATAATAATAAAATCAATATAAGAAAAAAAAAAATTATTATCTTCTTTATAAATAATAATTGTCTATAATTTTATATAATTTATTCAATTTTCTAGTTGTATAAATATTTTTCTACCGAAAAATCATCTACAATCTGATATTAAATATAATTTGAATAAAAAAAAAAGTTGAGAAACAGAGAATGAGGGGGAGAGTGAGAGACATGAAAGTATAAATAACTGGATTTCGTTCTTAATAAGGTCTTAAATTGCCCTCCCCCGGGTTACAATAACTCGTCTCGGGGGTTATCTTGATACCCGTGACCATTTAATTCCGGCGCCGAGAATCGATTGGCGGAACACGTCAACGTCATCGTCATATGACGTGTGCCTGGCTGTGCCCTGCCCCGTCCCTATTTCGGCATTGTGCATACTCCTCTTATTTAATAATCTGTTTTAATTGATAAGTCCTACTCCCACTCCCGGCTTTTCTTTTTTAATGGTCAGATTAATTTGAAAGATATCATACCATAACTGGCCATCCGTCACGCATCTTGTCATAACAAGAATTTTTAGTTAAATCCTTTTTTTTAACATATATTAATTAATCTTTCAAGGTTATTCTCGATAAAAATCCGAGTGGGAATTTTGTTTCTAAAAATTCACATAAAACTAGAATATCAGTAAAATGAGAAAGAAATGATTTATTATGAAATTTTTTTAATTTATAAATGAGTGTGCGTGCGCCGTTCAAAGAAATAATTTGAATAAATTTTTGTAGTTTAGAAAGAGAAGAAGCGAGACTTCTAATTCTGTGCTCGTATTTCAAATTTCCACCCTCTCTAAGGGATTCGTGGCGGATTTTTGGTTAGGTCCGTGATGCCAGGGCCTAGGGCGGCCAGATTTTAGAGGCGAGAAAAGTGTAGATCTAAATTTAAAGAAAGATTAAAATTTTAAATCAATCTGGCTTAGTTACAGTGACAGTGCGGGGGAAGGGAGGGTGGGACACAGTGGCGAAACGTACACCCCCGTAAACCCCGCGATGGGCGGGCTTTAAAGGCCATGAAAAAATGATATATTCTTTTTTTTCTTTCATTATATATCAATTTTCCGTTTTCATCTGAGCCCCGAGGGGCCCGGGCCCTCTCAAAGACAAAACTTTTATTAAAAAATGCTGAAATATTAATATATTTCATTTTTTAAATACTTTTAATTGTACGACATATTTTTTCAAACAAAAATTTAGAAATTAACGTTATACCCCTATAGATGTGTATAGATTTGAAAAGTTTTCGGAGGGGGGGGGCCCGCCCTTCTCCCCTCTACCGCTTATATACGTCCGGGGGAAAAAAGGGTGCGGGAGGGGGGCCCGGTTAAAATACATTACGCCACAGGGGTGACATATTATTAGTAAGGAGGGGGTCGGCAAATTAAATTTTGCCCCTCTAACAAATTTCCTAGTTCCGGCCATGTGTATTTAACTAATAAAATTATTTAATTTTTAATTCGCCTTCGTCTTTAGTAATTTTTTTATACTTTTTATGTAGAATCATGAATTTTGGTTTGAGTTGAGTTTCAGCACTTTTATCCCATTTTATTGAATTTGATATTATAATTTAAATTTATTCTATTGTACATTTCTCACAAACTTCCTATTCAAATTATACATTTTCAATTTTTTTTATTTTCAGTCTCTTTATTTAAAACAAAACCCTTTTATTTTTTTATTTCTTTAATTTTAAAAACTTTTTATGTTTCTCACCAGTGAAGGATTATATTAAACTCATTTGAGAGATAGCTACGTGCTAATCTAAAGGAAGGTAGTTTCAAGAAGAGTCGTTTTAGGCAAAAGAGAAGAGGGAAAGAAAATGACGGAGAAGGAAAATGAAAATATTAGATTGAGTAAAATTATTAACTTTTGGTATTGTTTAAGTTTAAGGCTATAAAAACGAGAATAATTAGTATGTGTATATAGGCCTAAAAAGTAAACTCTAATTTTGGCTATAATATAAAAAAAGCTGATTTTTTTCTAAACCTTGCTATCACGCACTTAATTTTATAATGTAGATATCTATCTAAATTTGAGTTTTAAGTTTTTTTATTAATATTTAGGGAGCGAGAGACGCGGATAACTCAACAAAAAACTATTTTGTAAAAGTGAGCTTTAGTTACCAATCACTGCTCCAATTAATGCCCTTTGATTAAAGACCGTGCAGTGTTACCGCATATACGCCTAAGCTAATAGGCAACCAATTTTACGCGACGCGGCTTACTTGTTAGGAGAATTCAAAGTTATGTTGCAATACTTTCTTTAAACAAATAAAAGTGAAAGTAAAAAAAAAAAAATAATATGATAAAATAACGAAATTTTGTATGTTTCGAAAATATTTCTAAAAGATTAAAATAAAATTTTTGCTAAAAAGCTATTAAAAAAAAAAAGTTTATCAAGATTGATTTCATAAATTAATTCTGATTGAAAAAATGATAAATGAAATAGATCTAATTAAGAAGATAAAAAAATTTCATTTTTTTTTTGCTTCCTTGTTTAATGCAGTGTAAATAAAAAAGTAAAAAAGGCCCGAAATTATATTTAAGAAAAATCTGGTATGGCTAGTCGCATAGCACACAACTTTCTCTTACCAAAGGTAAGTTTGTATACAGTGCTTGCCACGTCAGATTTTTCGTGTCGACATATACATATTTATTTTCTGACAGAAAGCCCTAAATTAGATAGAATTCAAGATGTATAATTTATAAACATGGGGAATTAATTATATTTAATTATCATGGCAACCATTTCTCCTATCTTTTTTATGAAATACAGGAGTAAAGTGTGCTTCAAACAATTTTGAGGTCAAAATGAGAATATACATTTCAAAGAGCATCTAAAAAATAATTGATTTTTTGAATTTTAATCAAAATCTTTGGACCGAATTACGAGGAAATTAAAAAAAAAAAAAACAACTGAAAAAGTACATCAGTAAAGTACTAATAATCTTTGGCTGATTTTGTTCAAAAGCTTATTTTCACGCCTCAGGAGGGGTGCCTTTGCCTTACCATAATATAAAATTTCAACCACTCTCTCTTTTCGTTTTTGAGATACAGCTTTTTGCTCACAGACACAATGACAGACAGACAGACCATGTTGCAAAAACAACTTTTTTGGAATCAGAAAACTTTAAAACGTGTATATTCAACAAAATCTCAACATCGAATTTTTGACATGAATTCAATACTTTCTCTCTATATATATTAACATATATATAGGTAAGAGAAAGTAGAAATGAAGATTTAGAATAATTTATAAGAAAAAAGGAAATAGAAGAAACTAGTCGGTCGTATAGTTTTTCTTTTTTTTTTTTACTTTGGCTCTTAACTTGGTTAAGGATAAAAGTTTGGAGGCAGCGGGCTGTCAAGAAGCGAATTCAGGGGTGAAATAGAGGGCAGAGTGTGAGAGAAAAGGGCTAAAAGGGCGATAAGAACTGGAAAGAAGCGAAAACCGAGAGAAGAAGAAGGAAGAAGAAGAAGCTGTGATTAATCTCGCCAACGCAAGGCGAACGCACATAACATATTCTGCTACAGCGAGTTATTCGCTGTCTTATAACGAAACTTAAATGAAACAAGATAAATTGCGAGTCGTAACTTTGCCAAATTAAAATCGTCCCCTCCACCTCCTACTTCGTCTCAGGCACAAGCCCCTTTTTCTAGAGGGAGGCAAAGTAAATAAATTAATTACTTCTCCGGGTTTCTAGCGAAAATAATAATTTGTTTGGATAAGAAAAATTTTATATTTATTTACAAGAATAAAACTAAAAGTGGCGAAGTTTAAAAATAATTAAGGATTAAAAAATATGGAATAAAGAATGTAAGTAAGAAGGATTAAAGAGTATTTTCTCCTGATAAGATTTGTAATATGGGATAGAGGGTAAAACCACGAACGACATTTCAGTTTTGGCTTGGTGGATGGGAAGCCCAAATCAATCTGTATACAAGCAAAAATACAAAGTTAACGAAGCCTCTTTTTTAGGAATAAATAAGACGCTCTTTTTACTTTCTCTTTCACTATTTGATATCTTGTTTTAAGATTTTAACGAAATTCAATGGCCAGTCTTATTTACAACTCAAATTTTAAAAAATTCTGGGCTTCAAATAAGCAATGAAATTAACAAAGAAAGACTAGTGATTTTTGTATTAAATAATTTATTGGGCCAGCGCCCTAGGATAAGGGTAGTCCACCCGCCGCGAAAGCGTGGATGTCCTGGTTCGACTCCAGGGTGTGCAATTTTGCCAAATCTTAAACATAAACATATCTCGCAAACTTGCTATCTTAAACGATATATTGACTGGCTAATGAACAGTCAAGGATATTTGAGCGTTGGTTGAAAAAATTCCATAGTTAAATCATTTAATTTGAGTTAATTGTTATTTTATACCAAAAAACCTTGGCTGTTATTGTAACGTTAGCGGAGTGTAAAATGTTAAAAATGTAAAACTATTATAAGGGTTACTTTTGTTAACATTATGATTATTTCTCAGCTTCCTCTGAAGAAGAGCCTTTATGCCTTCGAAATATTAGGAATAAAACTCATTTGGAAAAATAAAAA
>JAKCPI010023993.1:0-15171 GCA_023213315.1 Euborellia annulipes | reverse complement strand
TTTTTTTTTATTACCACCCCAGGTGTGTTGTATATCAGTGGAAAGGGTGTCTGAAAAGCTGTAAAATGACACCTCATTCATCTCTCTATCTCATCTCTAAGAGATTTTAGAGCAATTTAAATAGATGTGGTTAGGTCGATTTTTTGCCATTTTTGACAAATTTAACACGCCATATTTATTAAACGAGTTGAGATATCAAGTTGAAATTGGGGCTTTTTCTTAGTCTCTATTGACTCTACCTATGACCCAAATTTCATAGAAATCTGAGATGGTGATGTTAAAAAGTGTATCGATTTGACGTGGAAAGAATGGCTCGGGCCTGGAAAGCCCCATATCTTCTCAATTTTTCTTGGGGCAAAGATCTTTCTGGGGGGGGGCCACGAGCCTTCTGGGGGGGGCCAGGCCCCCCCGGGACCCCCTAGTTACGCCCATGCCCCCTCTTCTAGTGCCGCCCCAGGCCCCCAACTGCCTCGGTACGCCTCTGCAAATGCCACATAAATAAAATATTTGACTTTTAATGGTCATAAAATATTCAAATTCAACAAGTGAATTTTTCTCATAATTTTAAAATAAAATTTTGAAAAATTTATTAGATTATCGTGCTTACACATCTAATTTCAAATTTTTCCTTTTTTTTTACCCTCTAAAATTGTTATGACTTGAGTAAATATACTGTACTAGTTAAATTATCTTTGATATGATCGTTTTAAAATTTGCAAGATGCTGATGATAAGTTGGATAATAATTATTCGATTCGGACATGATTGGCGCAAGAGAGTAGGAGTAGGACATGGAGCAGGAGCAAGCAAGTCGCCTATCCCGTTAGGGAGAGGAATTCCTCTCCAGTGAGACATGAAAGAGAGAGAGAGAGAGAGAGAGGAGGGGAGGGGGAGGCGTGGGTGAAAGGCTCCAGCCTGAGGAGGTCGTTTGCCCTCATTGCAGAAGAATGCACTTCTCCCCACCACCAGAGAAAAAAGAATACCGAAACTGGGACAATTTTTTTTTTAATTAATGCCCTTTAAAATTACAAGGCACATTCAGCGACTTTAAAACTAAAATCATTTTGATTAATTTCTTCTAAACACTACTCCAAATTTTCTGATAAATTTTCGACCATTAGTTAAAATTCACTTTATTAATTCTAGAACTGTCACTATCGAAAAGAAAGAACATATTTAATAGAGTATATCGTGGAAAAATATCGAATATCGATTTTTTAGATTTTATGATATGAAAGTCAGAAGATTTCCTAATATTTAATTTAAAAAGAATATATATAAATATATAGGCCTATATACCAAAAGAAGAAATTAATGGCTGAGTGATAATTAACAGTACATGTAGATGTAGGCAGCCACCAAAGAATAAAAACTTTATTTAGATATCGTTGACTTTTCGGGAACGCATCGCTCCCATCTTCACGATAAATTGTTAATGTTGTTTAGATTGATACATGTAGGTCATACATAATTATAATACACATTTGCATATAGGCCTACCATTAGATATATGTTTAATTGTTTATGAGAATTGTAGTAGCTGTATTTATTGTTGAATGGCCGAAACATCAGCAGATTAAATTTGCCCAGGAGGCACCTCAACGACTCTCATAAACAATTCATACTTCTAATGGTATATGCAAATTTGTATTATAATTTTGTATCAATCTAAACAACATTAACAATTTATCGTCCTGAAGATGGGAGCGAAGCGTTCCCGAAACGTCGTTGATATCTAAATAAAGTTTTTTGCTGGCTGTCTGTTCCTGTTATTTATATATACGCTGTTCCCCAAATTGAGGAAAAAAATAGATATATCGAAACATCGATATATTTTCTCGATATATCGATATTCGTTTTAACTAATCAAAAAATCGATATTGTATACGAACTATCGAGTATTTTTTTTTACTCCAATTCAATTTGGTATTATAGTAATTGAAGTTTGTATTATAGTTGTAGAATTATGTGAAGGGCAAGAAGAATGCAGCAAATATTCATTAATTTAATAAAAATTTTAATCAAATGCTGACGTTTCTGTTCTGGTTTGAACCATCATCGGAGCTACAAGATGGAATTTAATGATAATTAGATAAGATGTTTTGTTTTTTGTTTATATATATATATAAGTTATATTTATATAAAGAATGATATCACATCAAAAACAACATACCTTTGATTTATCTTTTGAGTTTATGAAATACATCCAAACTGTTATTCAAATAAAGATAGATTAAATTATTATAATAAATTTATAAAATAGATGAATATTATTCTCAAAAATTGTTATATATAGTAGGAATAGAGCTTAGTACAGTGGCGCCACAATAAACTGATGATGTGCTCGATAGTGGAGCCTTGAACTTAGGCAACAAAAATGCTTAGCCGTCGGAAGTATTGTCTTAAAAGTAACTTTTCCTCTTCGTCTCTGGTTAATAGCCGAATAAATTTAAAAAAAAAAAAAAACTTCGCTTCAGTTACATTAAAAAAGGTGATTTAATTTTTTTTTAATTTTAGTATGGTTGACTAAGCTCTAGGCTCCACTTTCGAACAAATCAGGTACTTGTGGTGCGGACTGCACATACGATGTTAGAACCAAACTGAATGTATTTCATAAAGTAGAACATAAAGAGACAAAAGAATACATACTTCAATTCAGGGGCGTATATAGAAATTTTTTTCGGGGGGGGGGGGGGCCCAAACTCAAACATTTTTCTGAGGAAAATTTTTTTTTAAGAAACTATACTTTTTTTCACACGAAATTTTTTGAGGAACATTTTTTCTATTGCGGAACCAAAGTTGTCCATCCTGCGGAAAAATTTGTTGTGCTGATGTCTGTATATCCCTATATATGTATATGTGTTTGGGAAATTTCGGGGGGGCGGGCCCCCTCGCCCCCCCCTTAAATACGCCCCTGCTTCAATTACTATAATACCAAATTGAATTGGAATTAAAAAAAAATACCGAGCTTGATAGTTCATATACAATATCGATACTCCAATTGGTAAAACGAATATCAATATATCGAGAAAATATATCGATGTTTCGATATATCTATTTTTTTTTCCTCAATTTGTTAAAAAAAAAAATGGGGAATGGCTTCCCCGAGACTTATCTAGTATATTCTTTTGGAATTACGTCTGGGTGTGTATGTGAACAATATCGATTTTTCGATTGGTTAAAAAGAATATCGATATATCGAGATTTTTTCACCATCCCTAATTTCTACTACAACTGGCCGTTTAAAAAATGCAATATATTATTATTATTCTTTGGAATTTTGTTTTTAAATTTAAGCTTAGAATCTTTATTGTATCTGCCCGTAAAATGTAGAAAAAAATTTTTAAAATTTTTATCAAGTCATGTTACTGATTAAATTCGTTTTGCGGATGTGCAAATAATAAATAGAAAGATGCAATGAACATAATAAAAGATGGAAGTCGAAAAGAAGAAAGAAAGAAAGTTGGTTTCACTCAAGTGCATCCAACCGATGGATTGCACTTGGCATGGAGAATAAAAAAATTCCTCTGGCTCGTTCACGCCCCGATGGGAGCCTAAAGAGCCTAAATAGTGTCCAATTGGCAAGCAAGCCTCTTTCTTGGAATTGAGAGATCAATCAAGATACTTTATATCGTACATTGAAAAAAAAAGCAATTTATTATTATTATTATTATTTTTCTTTAGAAAATTTATATAATTTTTTTTTTCTTTAACAAGCATGCGACCCACGAAATAATTTTTAGCAGCCCACAAGAAATTTAAAACAATCAGCGTTAAAAAATGCTATTCCAAATCACTTCTTTGCCTCAAATAGCTATTCTGTAAACAAAAATTTAAAGCCAAAGCGTTAACATTTAGTAAATAGTGTTAAAAAATAATGCCATGTCTAGGAGGTGCCTTTAATATTTTAACGTCGTATTTAAAATAAAAATGGCGTCCTTAACCTAAAAAGTAAGGTTATGATTTTGATAGCTTTGAAATAAAAGGAACATGTTAACGTCGCTGTTAAAACTTTGTTTAGAGAATAGCATTTTTTTAACGCTGCTTGTTTTTCCATTACTTTTTAACACACATTTGTTTATTTTAAATTTTAACGTCTGTTGTTAGAGAATAGACCTGTCTTTGTGTAAATATTTTAAGCCTATATATAAATTTTTTAGGTCATAAATCTCCAGGATCCAGGGAATCCCGGCGATAATCCCGAATGCCGTCCAGTAGTTCCGGGAATTGAAAAAGTCCGTGAAATCAGAAACTCTCGTCATTCAAGACTCGCAAAAAATACAATATAAGTGTAATTTAATTAGTAAAAGAACAGCACTGTAGTTTTACTTTGGGTCAAAAAACCAGAAAAGTTATTTAACCCTGGTGTTTCGAGCACTATGGACTCACCAAACCCAACTACTGGTTTCGGGCTGCCCAGTTCTTATTTGGGAATGGGAGGTCCTTCAATTCTCTATTCCTAATAACAACCAAAATGCCCAATTTTGTAATTAATTGCTCTGGGAAATATTACTAGAAACAGAAATAAAATTTATTCGATGGCGATAGAGAGAGATGGTCTAATATCCAGAGAGGTTTAAACGACTAATAATTAATAAAATAGTCATTTGGATTGACTACCTTCTAACAACCGAACATTAATCAATCTAACCAAGTCTAAAATTATAATAAAATTAAGGTGCGCGTCTCGAAAAACCGATAGAAGACGATTCAGTACCGAGTTAAGAGATGGCGTTAGTTTTTCCCATAGGGATACAAGGGATTTATTCCATTTCATTTGAAAGATTCCAGCTAATTAATTAAGGGTAAAAAATTGATTATTTTTTAACACAATGATTACTAATTTAATTATCTATAAGCTATAGAGCGAATTTTTTTAAAATATCTTTTATTTAATGCGATTAATCTATAAAAAAAATTTATTTTTTTAAAAAATCAAAAAAAGGGCTTCTATAAGTTGTAGATATTTTAAATAGCTTTAATTTAAAAAAAATTTGAGGTCGATAGCTTCAAAATTGGGGCTGCTGGAATCTCCCAAAATTAGCACCCTGAGCTTAAATCATTTTATGAAATATTTATATAGACACTGTCTCAAAGTTGTCTGTTTGTTAAGCTGATTGTCTAATTTTAATAGGAATGATCTCATGTGAAAAGGAAAATTTAAAAAATTTCCAAATCTTCAAAAATATAGCAATATATTGATAGTACGTATTTAAATAAAAATAAATACCTTATGTTTATATACTGCATAGATATAGGTATTTAAATCGATTTTAATTAGCAATTATAAAATGCAATTTTTTTATTACCCAAGCACGAGAAGGATGTTTTCGAAGAGAATTAATGACTACATCATTGCAGCATCCTATTTTTTATTAATATAATAATAAAATTTCTATTAATATGTAGATTCGAAAAGGAAAATAAAAAATATTTCTGGTGTAACAGGTTGCACAGCACACAACTACCCTTGGTAAGAGAAAGTTTTGTACTGTGCTTGTCACACCAGATTTTTTTGTGTTGACAAATGTTTAGTTTCCGCCAATATATTAGAATTTTAAGATATCAAATTTATGAACATGGGAAAATATTTATATTTTGTTACCATGGTAATCATTTCTTCTATCTTTCCCTATGAAGTACAAGAGTAAAGTGTGCTTCAAACAATTTCGAGAGCAAAATGAGAATATACATTTTAAAGAGCATCTAAAAAATAATTGATTTTTGAATTTTAATCAAAATCGTTGGAGCGAATTTTGAGAAAATCGAAAAAACATGAAAAAGTACATCAGTAAAGTACTAGTACTCTTTGGCCGATTTTGTTTAAAATCTTATTTTCAAGCTCCCGGGGGGTGTTTAACTTAAATTAAAAATTTCAGCCTCATAGCTCAATTTCTTCATGCTTAAAATTGACACACACACACAGACCAATTTGCGGGACCCACTTTTTTGGATTCAGGGGACCTCAAAACGTCTATATCCATCAAAATCTCGACATCGAATTTTTGACATGAATCCAATACTTTCTCTCTCTATACATATATTAACATATAGTAGAGAGGTAAGAGAAAGTAAAAATTATTAAAATAGTATCTGTCGTTTATGTTGACAAGATGGAATGGATTTATTTATTATGGAATGATTTGAAAAGAAAGGTAGACATATTTCTTTTTTTTTTTTTAATCGAAAAAATTGATTCACTCGTTAAATCATTTCAGGGCACTTTGACTTTCGTTGACCCTGTTATGACACGTGCGATTCAAATGCAAATTTATTATGTGAATTGAAATTCTATTAAAGTCGGGTTAAAAGATGATTTATAGACCCTAAGTTAAGTAACGATAAAATATTTTGCTTTTATTGAATTTAAAGTGTTTAAAAATGTATTTTGATAAAAACTTCAATTGTTGAATAGTGAAATTTTCTCTTTCTTATTTAAGATATTAGAGATTTATTGGCCGAAATCTCAAATAACAAAAATAAAATGTTGGAGTTGCGAGGATTTCATTGGTCTAAATCCTCCTTGGCTGCTTCCTCGCCCTACCCCAACTTTATAATATCTACAGCCACTAACCCGAGTAAAAATGATTGAGGGATCCACATGCCCGCAGCTATTCTCCATAGCTCCATTACCCTTTAAGGACACACAGACTAGGGTGAGTCGTTTTGTCACTTTTTTTCGGAGCGAAATGTAGTACCCGGCAAACGTGGAATTACAGATATAAATTTTTTTCCAAATCGGACAATATCTACTCTGAGAATTTTTACCTCAAATTTTCGTAATTTCAACTGAAAATCCCAAAATTGTCATTAAGTTTAGTTGGGTTATAAAGAGACCATATTTTTGGGTAACGAGATGTCACTTGCGTTGAAAACTGAGACATGCTAGCCTCAATATGTCCCTGGAAGGACCAGAGATGCCTCCTCCTCTGGGCGCTTAATTGTATTGAATTTGCTCCGTTTTCGGCCACAGAGGCCAGAGGAAGCATATCTGTCTCTTCCAGGGATATATAACTGACATATTGAGGCTAGCATGTCTCAGTTTTCAACGCAAGTGACATCTCGTTATTCAAAAATATGGTCTCTTTATAATCCAACTAAACTTAAAGACAATTTTGGGATTTTCAGTCGAAATTTCGAAAAAAAAAAAAAATATATTGTCCGGTTTGAAAAAAAAATTTATATCTGTAATGTCCATGTGGGTGAGCCACTTGTGCCGAGTATTACATTTCGTTGCGAAAAAAAGTGGCAAAACGACCCACCCTAATATACACGCCCACACCAGGAACACACAGGGATCCACATGCCCAAGGAACACAAACAGTAGATCGAAAGTGACCAGAAGAAAAATGTGTGTCCCTGGCGCGGGCGTGTTGATCTCTATGTGTTCCTAAAGGTTCACTGCAGACTAGCTGCGGGCGTTTGGATTCCTCGAACATTTTAAATCATTTTTACTCGGGAACTCACCAACAAGAAAAATAAAATTTAAATATTCAACAATTGAAGTTATTATTCTTAATTGTGAGGTCAAATCCCTTCAGTTTAGACAAGTAAAGTAAAGCAACAAATTATCTTGTTCAGTTTCGAATTCAAGAAATTTGTTCGTATTAAGCACGGCTAAGCTCTGCTGAACCTCTGGATAGGTGACTCCCGAGGCACTAAATTTTTATAACTATTCTTAAATGTTTCCTAGACCATTGTAATTTATTATTTTTTTAAACCGAATTCTATTTGTTTTACTAAAATCAACGTTTTGCGTTACTGGAATTTCAAATTAGGGCAGCTTTCGAAAACGGGGGGGGGGCGTTTACACTTATTACAATAGATTATTTGAAGGTCACTGACAGAATTATTTTAAGCTAAATGAGAAAAAAAAAATTGATTGATGAGATATTTTCGCGCATGTGAAATGTGAAATTGGAAATAAAAGTAAAAAAAGAGAAGCTGGAGAGTTGGAGACTAGGTCAAGGCTGATTCTCTTTAAGTTGGGGGGACACAATTTATGAGCATTAAGTCTCTCTCCCACCTACGCATTGCGGATTTAAAATAAAACGAAGAAGAAAGAAGAAAAAGAACCGGAGCGGAACGGAATTGTGCCTAACCGGACATCGAACTCTCTTCCAGTCATTTGCAGATCCCATTTCTTCTTTCCGTCCTTATTTTTATGAGAATTTATATTGATTAATTCCTTATTAGTGAAAGTTTTAAATATCTAGTGGTCTATTACTAATAATACTTACAAGGGGACGGCCAAGTGAGTATATCACGATTCGTTTGAAAAAAATTGAGGTGATACTTTGAGCCAAAAAAATGTTCACGTGTTTCGGTTTTACTCCATAGAGCCCCGATTGGCCAAAAAATAAATAAATACCGGAACAATTTTCGCGCTTTCAAGTAGTTTCTGTTTGAAACATTACGTAATAGTCAGCTGTGGTTGGGCTGGTAGGTCGCCGACTCGTAAATATGAGGGTCCCGGGTTCGATCGAGGGAGTAAGCAATTTTTTTTTAATCTTTTTATGTTATCGTAACAAACAATATATTTAAAACTGTTTCATATTATTTTCTTTTATTAGTTATTAAATTTTAAAATTTTTTTTTCGAGTTTCATTAGTACAGACAGTATAGTGCTTCCCTCCTGAAATCCGAAAACAAAAATTGCATGTAAAAAAATATCCTTTATAAACTGCGCTAATAGTCTTATTTGTTTTGCATGTTATCTATATTCGCTTGACTTACCTAATTTTTTTAATCAAATATAAGCAAATTAAATTTTTTATTAATTTCATGTAGGTATTTATTTAATTAATGGATTATTTTATGCCTTCTTATATTTCTTCATATATTTAAATATTGTAATAAATGATATTTTCTTCAGGCATTTAAATTAAATTTTAATTTTAAGGTAATAAATAAACTCGGAAAACAATTTTAAAAATTTTTTAAAATTTAATAACTAATAAAAGAAAATAATATGAAACAGTTTTAAATATATTGTTTGTTACGATAACATAAAAAGATTAAAAAAAAATTGCTCACTCCCTCGATCAACCAGGACCTCATATTTACGAGTGGCGGCCACCCACCCCCATTACTGTTTCAAACGAAACTACGAAGCCGAAAGTTCCTATTTATTTTTCGAAAACGCCGAAACTTTTGGCCAAAAGATTCAAACAACCGGAACCCGCCGCCCCTGTTGTAATAAATTTGATTCTCTCATCATCATTTTAAAAGCCGATTCGTTTTTTAATTGAATTATCTCACATTAAATTTTAAAATGTGAAAAGTGATTTATTAATAGTTTTCACTATTAAGGGGGAACCATCCGTTCATTCATAAAACCCAACCGGATTTAAAAGTGAGGTTTGTTTCAACATGCCCAAAAAAAGAAAAATTTTGTCTTTTTTTTCTTATTTGCAAAAATCCAACCTTCAAAACTTCCTTTATTCTTTGATTTTTACTTTCTCTTACCCTATGAAATAGAGAAAGTATTGCGATCATGCCAAAACGAGATTTTGATGGATATTGGATGGATAATGTTTTGAGGACCCTGAGTCCAAAAAAGTGGGTCTCGCAAATTGGTCTCTGTGTGTGTGTAGACATTTTTAACCATGAAGGAAATGAGTTACGAGGTTGAAATTTTATATTTAACTTAAGCACGCCCCGATCTCATGAAATTAAGCTTTTGAACAAAATCGGCTAAAAAGTACTAGTACTTTACTGATGTACTTTTTCAGGTTTTTTCGATTTTCTCGAAATTCGCTTCTACGATTTTGTTTAAAATTCATAAATAAACTATTTTTTTAGATGCTCTTTAAAAAGGACATCAGTGAAATTTTTTGTGGAAATCGTTTAAAGTACACTTTACTGATGTGGAAGCATTCGTAGCTCAGCGCCATCAATGAATCGCGTGGTTGAGTTTGAAACTAAGGTGCAATGGGAAACCAAATATATCTCGAACCTTCGGTAAGAAAAGACCATGCTGGGCACACCAGATTTTTTGTGTTTGCAGCGAATTTCGATACAACTAGCTGGAGTCTCATCTTTTTCTGTCTAGTTATCCTAATTTTAATATTATAGTAGACTATACGGTATATTTATTTTTAAAATAAAACTCTATTACAAGAGCAGACGGTAAACTCCTAGGTCAAGGATTCTCTGAAAGGTCTTTTAAAGTTAAATAACGCCCTCGGGGGTGGTGTAGGGGTTAGCGTACTAACCTCGTATACCAAAAATCGCGGGTTCGGACCCCATTCCGATGATTTTATTTAAGGATACCAAATTATCCAAATGGGTTAAATAAGAATGCCTGGACCCCCAATATGTATATTAATCAATAACGGATATCGTAAAAGTCTTATATGGCCTGAGTTGTCGAAAAGACTGTGTGAATGTGAGTGTGAATGAGAAAAAGTGTGTTTTTTATAAAAAAAAAAAAAAGTTAAATATTAAAAACACTTGGTAATAAGTTTCAATGATTTACTTTTTTAGATTACGACACGAGAGGTCCTGTGGCAGGGGGAATAGAGGGTCATTCCCCTGGGGAGAAAAAAAGTTAATATTGTATCATACAAACGTTCTTTATAAAAACTAATTGGAAACCGGCACTAAATTATTATTACCCCCATTACTCTTCCCTTCTTCCCAAATAGAACAAATTTTTGGGCCTCTTTAATAAAATTCTAGGATCACAACCAAGAACAACTGAGGGACTGTTCTCATAGCACACAACATTTAACAAAAATCCTATAATTTCTTTCTATATATATTATAGGTAAATGAAAGTAAAATGACAGAATTGTAAATATTTCAAGATCTACTCACCAAATGAAGGAGTAGTGGAGATAAATTGACCAGCGTGGAAACGGGGATGTTCACTGTGGCGTTTCTCTCGACCCACTAAACGATAGCAGACAAGATATCCAGGTTTGAAGCCATTTTGAACCTGTTGAAACAAGAATAAAAGCATGTAGAAAAAAGCAAAACCCAATATACACTGTATCAGTGTGTCAAGCGCCAAAAAAATTGAGTTAAGCACGGAATATTGTTTCAAATGGTATAATTAATAGAATTTTTTATGAAATATGTCCTAAAAAAATTTAAATTTAATGTTACTTGCACAAGTCTCAATTGACAAAAGTCTAAAGATTTTTTTTCCGGTCTCTCGTCATTGGATGAAAAAAAATTGCATACAAATCTCTCATATAAAATAAAGAGATCCTATATTTTCTTGAAATAAAAAGGAGGGGGGAAGATCTGGTAATAAATTGTATACCATATGCCATGATGTATGTATATTAATTCATTTTTTTTGTTGGTGAATTATAATTCAAAAACCGCTCTGACCCAAATCCCTGCAAACTCATTTGCAGTTCATATGCTCTTATAAAAAAGTCTTTTTTTTTTTTATTTTAAATGACTCACAAGCCTCTTAAAGTATTTATTACTTCATCAGGCTTCTTTAAAATGCTAATAAAAAATAAAAATAAAAAGGTTAAAGAACTCGCGTTCGTTATTCTCACGCCTATTTTATAATAAAAATAAAGAATTACTCAGGTGTAAATAAATAATTTCAAATAGACATTTGACACCTAATAAATGAAAGAATTGAGAGAATGTCTTGTCTATCAAGTTTCTATTCAGAGCTGAATTTATGGTTGTATGAAATGGATTTTAGTTCGTGTTACTTCAAATCCCAACATCAATCATGGGGAATAAAATAGAAAATAATTCAGATAAATAGATCTGTTATATACCAATATATTTTTTAAATTATTAGTTACTTCTTTCGGCATAAGAGGCCATTAGACATAAGATAAATTGTGCCTCTATTTTAAGCAGGGACCGTCTGAAACCAGATTTTCAGACCTAAACCGAAACCTAAACTTGTTTATAAATTTAATCTAAGACTACAGTACTATAGACAGTTAACAGTTAATCTTGTCGAGGCAAGTGACTACCCGAGTCAAAAAACAAATTCTAGTTTTAACCTCAGAAGCCTCAATTCCTTTGCCGCTCAGAAAGTAATTCTACTTTAACACTCAAAACCCTCATTGAAGACTATGAGGTTTAAATATGAATTACCGATTGATTTGAAATCCTAACTATAACTTCGAAACTCTCATTTGAGATTTTTGAGGTTCAAACCAGTATAGAATAATTTCTATATGAATTGAAGTTTTTGAGGGCCAATTGTAGATTCTGCAGTTCTGATTTAAACCTCAAAGTTGTGAAACCGTCCGTAAGTAAAATTTTGAGGTACAAACTGGGATTACTTTCTATGTTGAATCCAATCTCCAAAAAACGGACTCTCGAAAACCTCACTGGAGATTTTGAGTTTTAAATAGGAATTTATTTTTTGACTCTGGTAAGCCGGCTAAGCTATGGATTAAGGATCTGAAGTCTCGAAACGATTCCGGTCCGAGCCCAGTTTGCCGCAAATAATTCCAACATTGCCGAAATCTCCTCTTAGGTCTCAATTTGAGGCGGCCTATGTGCCGTAAAATGAGGATTACTCCTACTGGGTAACCGAGGAACTGCCCGGGTGGCTCTCCTTCTCAGAACATGACCTCCGACCATGAGCGTAGCTAGGGAATTTGTTCTTTAACGAAACCCCACAGGAAGAAGTCACAGGGTGTCAAATCCCATCTAAATCGCTGCTAAATCGTCAGCTCCTTGACGACAATCCAACGGTTCGGTAGAGTTTCATTCGGATATTCACGCACTTGGCGACTCCATTGAGTGGGTCTTGTTGAAAAATGAAGTTGTCTTCGTGCAGACAAGCTTGCCTGAGTATGGGAGGAATTTGAGTTTCGATGTGATATTATTCGTATCGTTGATGGAGGATAATCTGAACTTGAGAGGTTCGTTTATATTTGTGTAAAGTTTCATATTGGTATGTCTTAAAGTTTAATAAATATATGCATTCGAAATACGTATATTCTTTTTGAAACACCCTGTATATTATTTAAATTGTTTCCTATTCTATAGGTACACGAAGTACCAGAAGCGAGAATACACTAACTTGAGTTTCGGCGGAGCCAACGTTTCGGTCGGTTTTTGGCCGAAACCTAAACCAGGGCCATAAACAAAACTTCGGTCGGTCACAAATTTTAAGCCCCCTCGTACAGATCTTGCACACGAATAATAAGGGAAAGAGAGACGCAGCGAACGGCAGGGCAGTTGTATTCTACCCTTGGCCTGATCCATTTCTGAATCTGACAAAATTGCAGTTTGACGAAAGGAGGGGTGTACAACAAAAAAGTCCGCATATCACACAATTTTGGTTACAAACCACTCCTAGCTTAAAACTACCCTGTCCTGTTCGTGGTTTTCTGCCCAAGAGAAACATTTTAATTCAAAATAATTATATTGTTTTTTTTAATTATAACCACTAACTGTTAATAAGCAGTTAGTTAGTTAACTTAACAAGATTATTTATTCCAATTTTATAACCGTTTAATTTAAATTCAAAGAATTAACGTGCATAATTATTTTCTTTAATTAGTAATTTCTTGTTTTGTTTTTAATGCTAAGTTTCTTTTTCTTTTTCAAGGGATTTATAAAAAAGTATCAGGAAATGTATAAATGCAGACTGGAGAGACAGACGGAAATAATTAAGTCAATTTCATTACGATAATAAATAATATTTATCATGATAAATGATTAAATTCAATTATTTTGCAAATTTATTGGTTTGTCTCTAATCCTGTATATATTTATATTTTTTATACAAAATTTTTATTTAAAGAAAAAAATTGTGCACACGCGGAGTGACCGTCTGTCTGTCACGCCCTGTTTTACAAACTTCCCATTGGAATTTTGAAACGAAATTTTGCAAGCTTATAGAGGACGTTATGGAGAGTTTAGGAAAAATACTCGGGTTCCGAAATTCCTATAACTTTTTGAGTTATTAATTCCTAAAGTTACGATTTCTCCCATAGGAAATGTATAGAGAAATATTTATGTATTCTTTGCATTTATATATTCTATGAATATAAACAAATCCTCAAGCAGGAACTGGATTGGTGAAGTAATAATAAATTTCTTTTCATAATTAAGAAAAGGCGAGGGTCTGCGGAAGGGGGCCCGAGCCATCTTGCGAGGGCGAAGCCCGACGAAGGCGGGTTTTATTTTAATTTGATCCCCCATTTTCCATCGGTATTAAATATATAAAATTTATACAAATTAATGGCCTCTGCAGCCGTAAAGGGAAATTTAAATTTGAAAATACTTAATAAATTTTTTAGTCTTTAAATGGAATACAAAAAAAAAAAAAATACTAATTACTTGTTCAGATATAAGTAGAATAAAAAAATCGTATAGATCCTGGATCTCTGAACAAGGAAGGAAAGAAAAAAAAAAAAAAAAAAGAGAAAGAGAGTTGAGATATATGATGACCTCGATATATTTGCGTTGAGGAGAATCCTCCATGGCAAAGTATTGCAGAACTTCTCCTACTAAACCAGACAAGTCTAGAGAGACTTAAGACCTTCTCTTTGTGCCTTCCTTTCCCAAGAGAGTTAGTTAGTTATCTCCTCCCCCTCCTTGCATAGAAACTCCTCTCTTCCATTAATCATCAATTGCAAAAGAACATTTAGCTAACTCATTAAAACTAAGAATGCATTTTTTGGTAAAAAAAAAAAAAAAAAAAATACCATATATTACAAACAATATATATATAAATCTGGAGTGACAAGCAAAAAAAAAAATTCCAAGATGTAAAATTTATAAATATGGTAAAGTATTTATATTTTGTTACCATGGCATGAGAGTATATATTTTAAAGAACATTTAAAAAATAATTTATTTTTGAATTTTAATCAAAATCTTTGGAGCAAATTTTGAGAAAATCGAACAAAACTGGGTAAAGTACTAGTACTCTTTGGCTGATTTTGTTCTAAAGCTTATGTGTTACCTCGCAGGGGGTATCTAACTTAAATATAAAGTTTCAATCTTCTAGCTCTTTTAGTTCCTGAGATATTTTGTTCACAGACAGACCATGTTGTGAAAAACTCTTTTTGGATTCAGGGGACCTCAAAACGTGATATTCATCAAAATCTCGACATCGAATTTTTTACATGATCGCAATACTTTCCCTCTATATATATTAACATATACTGGTATATAGAAATGGGTGCCATGGTAACAAAATATAAATATTTCCCATATTTAT
>JAKCPI010023992.1:0-18312 GCA_023213315.1 Euborellia annulipes | reverse complement strand
CATCTGTACGCACACCACCTCTCACCTCCTTATACCTGGTATATCGCAAATGATCCTAGATTTGTAAATTTTCTCCTCAGAGAGTTATTACTCTGAGTCTTAAATGAGAAAATATCAATAATATTTTCAATATTTAACTCATCTATATAAGATGTAAGAAATATAGCCCTATTATTTCCATATACTAAATTTTAAACTTACATACATTCTAGGGCTATAATCTGCTTGTAGGATTCTCATGGTTGGATTAAATTTATTTTTTTTAAACTGTCGGGGACATTCTCCTCGAAGAAAACCTGCTAGCCTTGATTGGATTAATACTTTTATATTCATTTTCAAAATTTTTTTGAAATTGTTCTAATTCAGTGAGACCGCAGCCGTCCACTATTTTAACACCTTCCGTGACACATTGATCAACAGCCTCTGCCCTAAGTCGCGTTTCCCTCTTAAGTCATTTTAAATCATTCTTTGAGACTTTATCCGTGTAAGCTTTGGCGATTACTAAAGCTCGGGGTGACAACTGTTATCTGTGTTTTTATTTGATATATAGATGTTTTTACCTTAGATTCCCCGTCAAAATCAAACCGCATTTCCGTATGAACATCCCCCTCTGACCTCTTTATAGATGTTTGCCTCTATTTCAACATCATGAGCCTTGCCTAAAGAGCCTATCGCTCTGTGTTTTATTTAATCGCCTATGGTTGTTAGAATGAGAAATATAGATCGGTTAACCTGATAAAAACAATTTAGATGGAGACTTACTTCAAGATGTGAAGGATTTTCCGCCTGGAATATCTCGATTATGGTGGAAAACGATTCACGAACGCCGGCAAGCTCCCGTAACTTGAACGTTACAGTTTTGTAGATTAGCTGCCCTTTTCTATCTCTAAAATAATGTATATCATTAATTAACGTTTCTTTAATCTAGCAATTAAAATAACAATCGGTTGAATATAGATACACTTACCACGATTCACCATCGTTTAAGGAGCCAGTTCTTAGATGTCTCGGGCTGCCGGTAATCGTACTCAGAACAGGGTTATCTGTAACTGTACTTGGTTCAGAATTGTTCGTAGCTGTACGCGGGTCAGAGTTGACTGTCACCGTACTCAGTCCAGGGGTCGACTACGACTGTACAGTCCTATAACAATTGTATTAAATACATTAAATGAAGCTTCATCTAATCTACTCAGCCCACACCATCACAGTTGTGGAGCGGCTAAACTTGAAAATCTTCTTGTCTGTGAAGATCTCTTTGTTCAAATGAGCACCGGTGAGCAGGCGAAGCATTCGGCGGGCTTTTTTGGAGCCTTCATCGTTTCGTTCAGGAAATGGACGCTAGCTATATTGTAACTGCGAAGTCCAGGTTCTTCGTGACGATGTGACGGATGCTTTTTTCATCAACGGCGAGCTCTCTAGCCATCTTCCGCATCGAACGCTCCGGATTGCGTTGAATTCTGCACCGAACCTTCTGAATGTTCTTCTGAATGGTCGCGGTGGTTGGACGGCCGCTTTGAGGACGGTCCGCGATCCCCCCTGTCTCCTTGAACTGTTTCACGGCATCGTAGACAGTTCTTTGCTTGAAACTGGTCGTTCGAACAAAGTCGGCTGTCTTCATTCCCGCCTTGTGCAACTCGACAACTGTGACACGTTGATTTTCACGATCGATAACGCAAACACCAACTAAATAACACAGTTTCTGGACCCAATTTCACAAGACTCAGAGAGTTATTACTCTAAGTCTTAAATAAGAAAATATCAATAATATATTCAATATTTAACTCATTTATTGGGTTGGCAACTATGTAATTGCCGATTTGTTCAATGAAATAAGTTTTTTTTTTTTTTTTTTTTTTTTTTTTTTTTAGAATGAACTTTAATCTATGATATATCCTCCATTTTGTTTGAATACTTTTTGCCATCTCTCTGCCAACTTAAAAATTCCACGCTCGCAGAAAGTCTGATCCTTTTCGGCCAAAAACTGAGTTAGGTGAGATTTTACAGCGTCATCACCATTGAAAGTTTTACCACGACTTGAATTGTCCAGGGATTGTATAGGTGGTTGTGGTGTAAGAGGCGGTGGTGTTGGTGGAGGTGGAGCAGAAGGGTGAGGAGGGGTGTAGGTGTCGAATTAGGTGGCAGCCGTGGCATCAAATATATTGTACATTATAGTTTATTATATGTATAAGAGGCTAAACCGTATTCCTCAACTATATATTGGATATCCATATTTGATTCAAAAAGATGAAGGAAATCTTTATTGTAACAATTAATTCTAACATCTGAACTAGATAAAAAAAAAAAACTTGGCTCTGCTTCAAAAATTTTTTTTGTAAAACGTTTGTACTGTTGGTTTCTGTAAAACACAAGAAAATAAAATTAATAGATATCTTCATAACAATAAACTTGACTACATTTTTTCATCTAAGATTTAAACAACTAGGTATTTAGATGAAGACTTAACTGTCATAAACATCAACAACATGAAGTTATAAAATAACTAGAAAATAATTTATAAAACACGCCTCTTCCTTTGATTTCAAATGGCTCCAGAAAAACAAGACTGGAGGCGTTAAATCTGGTGATCTTGGCGGCCAATCGAAATCACCATTTTTTGACATCAAACGGCCAGGGAACAATTGCTTCAAAAAATCGATTGTAACACGGCTTGTGTGTGGTGGCGCGCCGTCTTGTTGAAACCAGTAGCGGCCCATAAGCTTTCGACTTTCGAAATTAATTATCATTTTTGATTTAATTTTAAATTTTCATTCTTCATTTGTGACACTGACAAAAAGGTTTCCCCACCGCGGCGGACCTATTTACTCTATCAATGCAAATGTCCCCAATTTGGGCTCATATTTTCTTTTTGTTGAAAATCCTATAACTTTTCTCATTTGTTGTACCAATATATTTTTATTTGGTCCAATAATATTTTTCAATACATCTAACTCATCCGATGTCATCATTAATCTTGAAAAATGTTTTAAGGTTTAAAATTTTTAGGATTAAAATCTCTTCAAAAGCCTTTTTAGCATATATTTGATGCACCGGCAACAAGTTCTAGGTTTTATAGAAGAATCAATGCAGCGCATTAAATAGTGGCGTATGGACAACAGTATTTCTGCCAACATATGGGATCATATCACACTAGATCCGCAACAGATTTAAATATTTCCAACATATTATTTAAGAGTCTAAACCGTATTCCTCAACTATATATTGAATATCCATATTTGATTCAAAAAGATGAAGGATATCTTGATTGTAACAATTAATTCCAACCCCTGAACTAGATTTAAAAAAAAAATATCAATACCAGGTGTAGGAGTATAAAACTGGATTTTTTTTGTAAAAATTACATTTCTGGTTATAAAAAAACTTTTATTCAAAATAGTCTCCATTGGAATTTACCTAGTATACATTTTTCCAGCACTTGGTCTAAGAACTTCATTGAGCTCTTTGAGATAGTCTATTTCAACGCTTTTTAAATTTGGTAAATTTAATTTTGAAAATATTTCTGTAAGTTTTTCTTCGTAGCTCAATATTTGATTGATGGAATCATATAATGAATTCCATCTTGTAATACAAGGATAACTTAGTTTATGATTAAGAACAGAAAATATAACTTCTGCCGATTTTGGACGTCCAGAGGCATTCCATAAGGCCCAATTCACACATAAGTGGCGTATGGCATGGCATGGCGTGGCGATGGTGTGGATCTGGCTTCTGCCACTTCTATGTTAACCTATAGCCCAATATACACTGACATGGCATGGCGAATGGCGCGGAGACCACACCATTCCGACGCCATTTATGGCGACCATAAGTGGCGCTCGCCACTAGCAAACCATACTTTCGACAAATGTATCTTGATACAAAATCAAAATACAGAATGTAACGAAAATACGTATTTCAAATACATGTATTTTCGTTACTGCCCATCTCTGGTCCCAATGATGCCAACAGATGGCAATCTCACGAAGCCAAGCGATATGTTCACACAAGCTTCTTGCGCCTTCTTTGTGAGAAGTGCACGAGGGGCCTTTCTGTTCTCTATACAAATATCCCTAATTTTTCTTTCGTCCCGTGGTGTTGTGATTTTTTTTCGTCCACACCTGTTGTCTCGCCTTGAGGTCAATGAGATATTTCCGTCGAGTTTCTTCTTTATTCGGTCAACTGAAGCTCGCGAAACGTAGCTTATTGACGCAATTTATGTTTGAGAATGATTAGTATGCAGTAGCGTTTTTATTTCCGAAATTTTCTTTGGTGAAAGATCCTTACGTTTTCCCCATTGCAGAAAAAAAATATTTTTCGAAAACTTGTGAATAGAGATTCTTAGCGGTTGACGTTCATTGTTTTTAAAATTTAAATATCTTTGTAAGACTTGATTATAAAGAATATATTTGTCATTATCCGGTATATTGCTCTCTAAAATATCTTTCATTTCTTGATCTAAATGACTTGTTACATTAGGAGGCTCTGTTGTTTTTAATAGCTCTAAAACATCAGGTGGTACAAGTATCATTTTTTTAGATTGATCCATTATTTATTAAATAAATAACTTAATACCCATGCGCTTCACGAGTTGCATCTTCATAAGCTTCTTCTAAATAAAGTGGTTTTTCTGGAAATATTTGTCTACCTAAATATTTTATCTGAGTTTTGTCCCGGTGGTATTTGAAAACAAATAATGTGCATTTAAAGAAATATCTACTAAAACGGGATTGATGGATCTTAAACAAATAAAAATAAATTATTAGCCTATACAAAAGAATAAAATAATTTCTTTGATAAAATCCTTTAGAATGGTGGAAGAAAATATTTTTTCATCAGAAAATGTTACTTTTTCCCAATTAAAATTTAAAACAGGAACAGGTAGATGAAGGCAGCCAGCAAAGAACAAAAACTTTATTTAAATATCGTCGACGTTTCGGGAACTCGTCGCTCCCATCTTCAGGACCTACGGTCATCGAAAAATTTATTTGATGTTGGCTAGTTAAAATTACAATTAATCTTTACAAGTATTTTTTTATAAAAAACAAAACATGACAAAAAACTTACGATAAATTGTTAATGTTGTTTAGATTGATACATATAGGTCATACAAAATTGCAACACAAATCTGCATATACCATTAAATGTATGTTTAATTGTCTATGAGAATCGTAGTAGGTGCCTGGGCTTAATTTATTATTGAATTGGCCCGAAACATCAGCACTGACCAAGATTAAAAGACTGAATTTTTTACAAATGCACAGTATTAATAAATATATAAATATTTCAATACTAATTATATTAAATAAGCACTCATACTTAAATAAATTTCATTTCTTAGTAGTAGGGATTTAAAACATATACAAATAGACAAATTTTTTTCTTTTCTAAATTTTATAAAAAAAATAAATAATAAAAAAAAAAAAAAACAAACAAAAAATTAAGAATCAAAAGGTCAAACATTCAATCCCGCCCTTAGCTTGAAATCTGTCTATGTATTAATTTAATCAATTTCTCAATGTTCATTATTCACAAGTCAATGAGGCTTATTAAAAATTCGTACAGTGCACTTAGGCGATCGAGATCGGTTTTGTAGTTACAAGCTTGCTTTTGTATTTTTGTATCGCAATCATCTCTACAAATTCCCTTCTAAAATTGTGTTGATCTTGGTAGAGGATTTGAAAATTCTTAAAATCGAAGGGATGATGTTTTTCGTATGCATGACAAGCTAAGGCTGTATTTTGCTTTTTATTTATCACAGAGAGTTCGTGCTCGCGAATGCGTTGACCAACCTTACGTGTACTTGTCCCTATGTAGACAACAGAACATTTTTCTGCCTGGGAACCCAGACAATCTTTTGTACACTATATTAGACTTATTTTGAAGGAGGATTTTTTCTTTTTGATTGAATGCAAATTCTAAAGTGTTGGTGGGTTTAAAAGCAATCTGGATTGTTTCACTGGACAGAATATTTTAAAATTTAAATATTTATTGGCAAATTCGATCCTTTTCTGTTTATGAGCTTCGGTTAAAGTCTCACGGCTCATTGGACTGCGGCTAAATTAATTATTCTTTATTCTTCTTGAAATTGTGCTCCGAGAGCAATCGAGGTTTAAGTGGGTGATTATTTGCGAACAAGTCGTGCCCAAAGGATTTTTTCAACATAATCCTCTTCCGCATTTGTTGCTCTAGGCCGACCAGACTTGCTCTTTATAGTGAAATCTATTGTTTCCCTATAATTAGCTAAAACTCTAAACATAGTAGCAGTGGAACACCCAACAACGCCTTTAATCAAATTATAAGAGGCTCCTTTTTCATTTAAATTGACAATTATTTGCCTTTTGTCCATTGGCGCCATTTTCAATTACTCAGTTTATAGCCTAGAAGAAAACAAAGAAAGTTTGATATTAATGTTAAAGAAGATTCTCAAATTAATCAATTTGCTTCTTGCATAAATAAATACTTACAAATAAACAATTATAATATTTTACAATGATTCAAAAAGAGTTCAAATAAAAATCTATGAGGTTTTCGTTTCAAGAGTATGAATGTCCATATGACCTCTTTGACCAACTCCCATCGACAATTGCAGTAATAAAAGGAATACCATTTTCTAATCTTCCCTCTTTTATAGCTAAATTTTTTTCTTCAGTGATAGATTCCCTCATTTTTTCAGTTTTTTTTTTTTCAAGTTGTCAGGAGAGATTCTCTTGCAAATATAAATATTTTTTTGAACCCATTATAGGTATATTCATAATAGAAAACAATTCTTGCGTTTGAGAGAATCCTATGCCAATGGCATGCGTCCCCCAAACCAAGTCATTAGTTACAGTTGAATCTTTAGGACTTTCTGATTCAATGAATTGAATTTCATTACACATACTGCATTTGAATTGAAATGTTTGACGTGGTTTTGGAGATCTTTCTTCCCAATCTTTAGACCAATCTTCGTTAAATTGCTTGTTTGTATGATAATCATACGCTCTGCGCATCTGACGAGGATACTCAGAGGCTTGAGGATTAGGAAAGAAATCCATCTGCGACTCCGCAGGTAACTGATTTCTACCTCTTCCGCGCCCGCGGGTACTTGGCATCTGCCTATTCATTTTGGAATAAATTATAAACGTTGCAACACACAACAAAATTCACATGTGATATGTAAACCATTTCTTTTTTCATTTTGTAATATAAATTTTCCATAGGTACATTTTTTTGAATGTGTGGTTAATTTGTCTTATTGTCAAAGAAAATAAGATAAATCTATAACTCTTCCTTCCTTCCAATTTATGTTCCGTATCTCTCTGAATAGAATATTCATATATTAATTCTGGTTCTTGGTTACTAAAAAAAAAAAAAAATATTGGAATAAGTCCAATTAGAATAACCAACCTTGTATTATTATTACAAGTTATATTATTTTTATTTTTTTTAATATAAGTTTTTTGCGGCCGATTAACTTTGTAAATGCAATCATTCGATATCTCATTTTCAAATATTTTTTTTGCTGGTTGTTAACGCCAAAATGGTCATTGGGGGGAATAATCGTCCCCTAGGAAAGAGATACTCAAAATGAAATAGCAGGTGGTCACTAATGACCAACTACCACACCTTTCTTTAGGATTTTTTTTGTTTTTTATTAAGAGAAATAAAAAGAGGTAGATTAAAATAAGAATATAAATTTATTTTAAAATGGTTTAAAAAATGTTAAATGAAAAATAATATTAATTGAGGAATAAGATGTAAGTTATAAAAACTAAGAATAAGAATAATTAGATTTAAACAGAGAATAATCTACTCGAAATATTGTAACCTTATTAATAAAATAATGAATTTTAATTAAACTGAGAAAAAGAACAAACAGTTAAAAATACATAAGAGGTTTATTATTAGAACTAAATTCAATTGGCCAATGAATGATAAAGATTTAATATTTGTAACGTTACGGTTGGAGCTCAACAGGTTGACGACGAAGCATCCAAAGGTAGAAGATGATTCCAAAAGAGGTCCAGCGAAAATATCCAAATCTCTCAGGTCACACAGTAGATATGAATAGTAGATCCTTGCCCAATTCAAGTAAATATTGATGCAAAGACAAGTATAATTGCATCCGCAAAACAAAACGATAGCTATCTCAACGGTTCTAAAGAAAACAAAGCAATGGCTTCGGAGAGAGGTTTTTTTTTTGCCTTCCTCCTCCCGGGTTGCAAGCATGCCCCCCCCCCCTGATTCAAATTCGTTCCGGCGCCCCTGGTGATATCTTTGCATTGTTAATTGTAAAATTATTCGGGTAGAAAAAGGAAAAGAAAATAATTACCTTTCCAGGAGCTAGGGTGTCAGATGAGAAAACCTTTTCATCGGTGAAAATTGTAGCAGACGAGTCCATATTCAAATTTTCAATTGTAAAATTAATTCTTTCTCTTTTGTGTTGTTCTGCTAAAGATTCAGTTTTTGCAAGTATTGATGAGGACAATTTACCAACTTGTTAGAGTCTTCTTCGAATAGTCGTATAAGAACACGATAAATTCATTTCCGACAAAAGTGCCCTGGCCGTTCCAAAAGGATTTTCTTCAATTTTCTTAACAATTTCTTTATCAACCGTAATTTCAGGAAGTTTTTTTTTTTTGCAGGTTCTCAGGCAAACAGGTATTAAAGAAGACTTTATTTTAATTTGAAAATTTTAATAGAATAGACATCTCCTGAATTCAATTTCTTTATCTTCTAATTCTGTGGTAGCATTTTTTCTTCCTCTTCCAGGTTTGGTTTGCCAAGTTAGCTCAGTTTGAAACCTATTGACCCATTTACGAACAGGTTTAGGACAGAGTTAAACCTCTCGCGAGATCTTCCTTATGCCCCAATTTGCTTTAAATAGACCAATGATTTCGCCCCGTTGCTCCAAAGTCGTTTTCGAATAAAGAGACATGATAGATATAAAAAAAAAAATTCAAGTGGAGAGTTTGGTTGACTTCCAAAGACTAAAAAAAAATGTCCCGGGAAGTTTCTTTATATAAGGCCAAAGCAAGTCTTTTGAGTGGATTACCATTTTCTAGGAATTTTTTTTCTTTTCATACCATGTAAGAAAAACATCACTTGTCTTAGGCATCATTTTTTCAGGTTCGTAAAAACCCATGGCTGGATACACCCCCTCAAAGTCAAAATACACCGGCAAATTGAACTTATGAGGGAAGAAACCCTTGACTCTGTCTTTCACACCGAAAGCCTTAGGCATCGCTGATGGAGGCATCGGTAAAAAATTCAGGCTATCGATAAATTTGAAAGGGTCGAAACTTATTTTAATTTTAATTTTCTCCCTGTTCTTATAATTTCAAGGTGCCTAATTGAGGGCGTGAAGTTATTTCATCAACTAAAAAATGTACGTCGTATATCTGTGCGTTTTGGGCTATACAAATACTATTTTTAAATTTTATCTCCAGTCTGAAAACAAAATCGATAAAATCTTGGCGACATTTTCTGAATTTTTAACCGTGTCTCTTTTAAAAATATGCTGCCTAACGCCACATTGTTTAGACACTTTATTCAAATCATTAACGTGTGCGCATATATTACTCATTGAGCAACACATAAGTTCGGTATGTGAAACTCCTGATCTTTTTCAGTCTTAATAAAAGTCTCAAAATCATAAAATATAAATATAAGACATTTTTGTTATAATTTGATTTATTTTTCAGAGGTCTTATAACACAAAGGTGGCCACATTCCCGGTGCCACAGGTGAAATAGAAAGAGCTGTTACAAACGTGTTTAACACCTTCTCTAACAGTAATTTCACAAGTGGAATATTTTTTAAATGTATCGCAAACACTTTCCTCTACTGGGCTCATTAAATGTTTTTCAAAACACTCGGGTCCATTAAATGTTCTACAGCATTTATCACATACAAAGGTGAGGTCCGAGTTAGGGCATTTTGAAGGGCTTTTACAATAAGTGCATATAAATGGACACTTATGCTTAAAACGATCGTTAAATCCTTTTTTGCAATATTCGCAGTAATAACTGACGACGAAAGCCCCCGTTATACTTAATATCACATTAAAATGGCCCATACTGTCCCCAACTCCATGAGTGTAAAGCAGATTTAATCTTTTTAGATTATCATCTGCTCGACCTTCATAGAAAACTTCAGATCCCTTTGAATGGGATAAATGGATTATTATTTTATATGCTTGCTTAAAGTATTCTTGAAATAAATTCAGTTCACGGATACCACAACCGTTCTCATAATTAACACCAACCTCCCTACATAGACTATCTACTTCAGCCTTAAGGCGATGCTCTTTTTAAGGGAACACTTTTGTGCTTTTGTTAATTTATCAGCATACGCCTTGGCTATAATTAATGAACGAAGTAAACAACTATTGTCAGAGTTCTTAATTATAAAAATATAATAGATTTTTTTTAATATTTACCGTGTTTTCCTCCGCATACGGCTCGCTGATACGTACGCCGCCATTTACATCTTTAAGAAAAAGTAGGACATCGATAGTAAACTTGCCGTCAAGCGTCTTGTTACTTTGAGTCATCAGGCTAATTTTATCCATAGTCCTTTCTATATCCAAGGAATGGATATAATCACCTATTATAAAACGTTTATCTGATGGGTCGACCAGATACATAGATGCGAAGAGGGTGTGCTTATGATCGCGCTTCAATGTGGCTATAATCCTCGAGATGTTCGGCCTTAGACCCGTAAGCGGTCCAATCGGAAAATGAAGGGTGCCCCTTTTTAAAAAATGATCGTCGTCTTCAGGTTCAGTTGCACAACTAGAAATAAAACATTTATTAGCATATAATTTATTATTGTAATATATTAAGCAAATATCAGCATTTATTTTTACTTACTCTCTTTCGTCCCGAGAACCACCCCCGTTCTGTATATGGTTCAATCCCGCGACAGCTACTGTATTTGAGACAACTATCATATTTTGCAGTAGGGCTTTCTTTAGAATGGTGGAATCCTTTGTTGCGTAATTCTGATCCATGATTTGCTCTATTATCTGTAAACTGCTCTTTTCTGCTGTTTTGACTGAATTTAATTGTTGTTGCAGATTTCGTTTACGAAACTGGGCTTGTCGCACTTTAGCAGAATTTGTACGCAGTTTACTTAATAATTTTGTATTGTCTGCCATGCTTTATTAAGTCTTTAGCAAACAATCAACTTAAGTGCCCTTTGAATCAAAACCGGAGCAATTCTTGAATCCTTCTCACCTTATTACGACCCCGTGAACTGGGGGCAGCTTCCCTAATTTAAGGATCCGGTGTTATATATATCATATTTTTAATTTTAGAGAAATTTATTTTTTGGGTTGTGTTGTGATCTAATTTAATCCCTTGACCTTACAAACAGTCTTGTCATTATTGTTGGGGTAATTTTTTGGACCACCGGAGACAAATTCCACAATATGATTACCATCACCGTCACCTTCAAGCTCATCTGTTAAATCACCTAAATAAGGCCCTGTCGGTGGCATAAATGGTTTTCATTAGAGCTGTCAAATTTAAAAATTATAGAATCTGTGTCATAATAAAGAATTTGTTCCGCTAATTTATCTAAAACCTTATACAATCTCATACTTGCCTGGGCGGTAGCAGGCTATTACAACACTAGCATACGATAAAGGTATTTTAGCGCCTGTATCCCGTATCTAATCAATAAACACAGTACGATTATTTAAAGGTGTGATATCTTTAATTATATTGCCCGCGTGTGAGACAAGATTGTGTAAATCTATTGATTTATTTATCACACTAGTCTGTGGCATATTCTCCCGTTAGCCCAATTCACCCCATAAACAATTTAGTGCTAATTTAGCTAGTTGACGACGGGCAGAATTTTTAGCAATTTTTTTAAAGTCTTAATCAATACCCTCATGCTCTTTATAATTTTTCACATAAATTTCTTTTTACTCCGAAGTTACGGAATCTTTAGGAAACCCCGGGGCTTCTTGCTTAATGAAAACGTATATCCTTATTTCATCTACACGTAGTAATGTGTAGTGCTTTGAATGGGCTACATCGATCACCCACGTCCCATGAATTGTTGGTTCAGCACCCAAATGATTACATGACTCTTTACTAAACACTTCAGCGCATTTTCTACAGAGAGTGAATAGTAAATCAGAGTTTAATTTTAACGGCTATACAGGGAGATAAAGAGAGTTAGGAGGCAGTATTGGACACTTGATTAAACCTTCTAATTCCATGATTTTGGAGAAACAAAGGTGAGGTCCGAGTTAGGGCATTTTGAAGGGCTTTTACAATAAGTGCATATATAAATGGACACTTATGCTTAAAACGATCGTTAAATCCTTTTTTGCAATATTCGCACTAATAACTGACGACGAAAGCCCCCGTTATACTTAATATCACATTAAAATGGCCCATACTGTCCCCAACTCCATGAGTGTAAAGCAGATTTAATCTTTTTAGATTATCATCTGCTCGACCTTCATAGAAAACTTCAGATCCCTTTGAATGGGATAAATGGATTATTATTTTATATGCTTGCTTAAAGTATTCTTGAAATAAATTCAGTTCATGGATACCACAATCGTTCTCATAATTAACACCAACCTCCCTACATAGACTATCTTCTTCAGCCTTAAGGCGATGCTCTTTTTTAAGGGAACACTTTTGTGCTTTTGTTAATTTATCAGCATGCGCCTTGGCTATAATTATTGCACGAGGTAAACAACTATTGTCAGAGTTCTTAATTATAAAAATGGATTTTTTTTAATATTTACCGTGTTTTCCTCCGCATACGGCTCGCTGATACGTACGCCGCCATTTATATCTTTAAGAAAAAGTACGACATCGATAGTAAACTTGCCGTCAAGCGACTTGTTACTTTGAGTCATCAGGCTAATTTTATCCATAGTCCTTTCTATATCCAAGGAATGGATATAGTCACCTATTATAAAACGTTTATCTGACGGGTCGACCAGATACATAGATGCGAAGAGGGTGTGCTTATGATCGCGCTTCAATGTGGCTATAATCCTCGAGATGTTCGGCCTTAGACCCGTAAGCGGCCCAATCAGAAAATGAAGGGTGCCCCTTTTTAAAAATTTTTATTTAATAAGCTATTACACAAATAATTAATATCAAGTATTATATAGCTTACATAGATCCATAGGCATCAACTCTCTCTTCTTGTTAGTTCTAAACACTATTTTTATTTAATAACTATTACACAAATAATTAATATCAAGTATTATATAGCTTACATAGATCCATAGGCATCAACTCTCTGCTTCTTGTTAAGTTCTAAACACTGGCCGTTAGCGGACCTCTTTCGTCACCTGTTGTCTTCAAAACTGTGTTTAAATAAATTAATTTATTAATTTGTTAAAATATATATAGTTTAAATAATTTGAAATACTCACTCTGTATTTTTAATAAAGTTGATCAAGTAGGCTTGAAACAGCGCTAGTATGTCTTCATTTGATGATTCATAATAAATCTCTACATCGCGTAGTAGCTCATCGTCAATTGTCTCGATACTATTAAATAAAACGGAATGAAGTCCTAAAGTATATTATGTTTACTCTAAGGATTAACAACAAAACACATTCCTATATTTACTAATAAGTATTGAAATTAACATGTTCAGCTTGTCCAAAAGGAAGTTAGTTGTATCATCTTCTCGCCTAATATATCGTTCAGCCATGGCTAAAGTTGATTGAATCAGCTTTATTATACAGGTATTAGAGAACCTGCAATAAATTGATTCAATCCGACTAACCAGCTCATTACTCGCAGAGTCAGTGTTACTGTTAAATATAATAAATTTATTTTAAATACTAAGTACTGTATGTATAAATGTATAGTAAAAAACAATAACCTAATTAAAATTACTCACTTTTGTTTATTACAGAGATTGCAGATGAGCATTTTTAAGTATTGAAGGAAAATTCGGCTGAGTGAAGATAAGTTGGTTGATTCCATCTTGAAAAACAGCACTTGAGTACAAACTCTAAATACACGAACGATCTGTACCAGGGGTGTGCCTATGAAACCGACCTTTAGAGGTGCGCACATAAACACATATTTTATAAAAGTGAAAAAAGATATTTTATTCAAAGTAATTTCCTTCGTTAGCAATACAATTCTCCCATCTTTCAGGGAGCTTATGAATCCCTCTCCAAAAAACTCGTCTTCTTTCGAGGCAAACCATTCATCGAGCCATTTGGCAACATTTTCGTAATCTGTGAACTGCTGCTCCCTCAAGCGTGACCCAAAGATGAAAACAAGTGATAGTCCGTTGGGGCCAAGTCTGGGGAATAAGCCGCATGTGTGGATTTCCCACCCAAACGTTTCAATGGTTTCTTTGGTTCGTTTTGCAGCGTGTGACGGAGCGTTGTCGTGCAACAAGATGACTTTGTGCTGCCTTTTTTGATATTCTGGTCTTCTTTGGCGTATAGCCTGGTTCAATTTCACCATTTGCTGTTGATAACGTTCCGTATTGACAGTTTCGCCAGGTTTCAGGAGTTCGTAATAGATAATTCCCTTCTGATCCCACCAAACACAAAGCATTGTCTTTCGTCCATATCGATTTGGTCTTGGAGTCGATGTTGATGGCTCACCTGGAGATACCCATGATGCTCGACGCTTAGGTTTTCAAAAAAGATCCATTTTTCATCTCCAGTAACAATTCGATGAAGAAATGACTTTCTTTTGTATCTGGCGAGCAGCATCTCACAAGTGGTTTTTCGGTTCTCTTGCTGCCTTTCGTTCAGTTCATGTGGAACCCATTTCCCGATCTTCTGGATCTTCCCCATAGCTTTCAGACGCTTGGAAATAGTTTCCCGAGTCACGTTTAACTGTTCTGCCAATTGTTGTTGTGTTTGAGTTGAATCTTCATTCAACAATTCTTGCAAATCGGTGTCATCAAACTTTTTGGGCGGTCGGCCACGTGCTTCGTTCTTAATGTCAAAATCTCCCCTCTTGAATTTTTTGAACCATTTCTTTGCACTGTGTTTCACCAAGCATAGTCGCCAAAAGCTTCTACAAGCATTCGATGGAGACTCCGCGCCGTTTTTTTCAAATGATAGCAAAAAATCAACGCCGTCCGCAAATCACTTTGTTGAGGAACAAAGGTTGACATGTTTGACGTGGCGAAAAAAAATGTTGGGAGTATGAAATTGGAATTTTTTGAGTTCGAAACTTAGAACAGACATAAACCAAACAAACAAACTCAATAACTAGACTGTATAGTACCAAAACTGGCCGCCAGTTTTCAAAGAAAGGCGTCAGCCACCCCGTATGCACACTAATAAGTATTCAAGACTGTTATGACTTAATCAGTTGAACTGACAAACATTAGACACTCAGGCCCTTATAAACCAGAGACCAGAGCTACTAGGTCTTGAGAATGTTTTGATGTCAATCGATTTGTTACTTTGTGTTAATAGGCTGATTTTATCCATCACTCTTTCTACATCCAAGGAATGGATAAATCACTTATTAAAAAAATTTTGTCCGACTTGCCACCGGTCAGTTATAGAAGCCCGTAGAGGGAGTGCTGATACTCACGCTTCAACGTGGCTATAATACGCGAGATGTTCTACCTTAGACCTGTAAACGATCCAACGGGAAAATAAAGGGTGTCCTGGTTTATATAACCGTTGAAACAAATGATGTATCACTTCTCGTCTGTGTATAATATAATTTATATAGATCCCGAGGTATCACCTCTCTGCTTCTTGTTAGCCCCTAAACACTGATCATTAGCGGTAACAATAGTATATGATCAAAATAAACTATAAGCACTTTGTAATTCCATGATAATGGAAATGTAACTGTTATCATTTTATTTTTAATTGTATATGTATGTACACTCTTCTATTAATACCTACCGGTATTTGACTCACAATTAAGCGAGTTCCATTGCAAAGCCCGTGTCAAACATCTAAGTTTCGCAGAAGCATAACAATGCATCTAATTTTCAAATTTAGCTCGTGTGGAGCAAGCCCCGTTGGTGCCATTGTTGTAAGTCACTTTGCATCAGGTGTTGTATGTTGCCTTCTCAGGGGATTTTGTTGGGGTTTTTCAATAAAAGTGTTGTAATTTTTAAATTTATGTTTATTATATTAATATACAAGGTCTGGTACTTCGGAGGTTGAGAGAGAGAATGATCTTGCCCGGGAGTGGGGGGCGGCCTTTTATGCCTTTTTCCAGACAGTAATCCCCCATTCCCAGGGGATCAGACACACGTGTAACGAACGATTCCAATTGCAGAATTTGCGCTTTTCGGTGGGAATCTTTACATGTGTGTCTTGTTCTATAAATACAGGGTGAGGCACGGGAACCAAGTGTTTTTGAAATAATCATAAAATCGTTAGTTTTTGCTTTAAAAAAATTTATTGGTAGAACAACATATGTAAGAACATAGCATTTCATAATAATCATGAACGAAAAATTACATCTGGCATGTGATGTCCGTTTTCGTTGACGCATTGTTGAAGGCGTTCACGAAAATTGGCCTCCACTCTTGCCAGCAGGTCTCTGTTGATTTGAGCGATTTGTTGACGGACCGCTTCCTTCAATTCATCTAACGTACGAGGCTTGTCCTGGTAGACACGTGACTTGAGGTACCCCCATAGAAAGAAATCACATGTGGACAGGTCAGGGGACCGAGGAGGCCATAAAACGTCACCAAATCTCGAAATGAGACGGTTGGGAAACAGGGGGCGAAGAACAGCCATTGACGCTCTGGCGGTGTGTGCTGTGGCCCCATCTTGCTGAAACCACAAATGTTGGCGATCAATACCTCTTCTTTGTAACTCAGGGATGAAAAAGGTGTTCACCATCTCAATGTAACGCTCAGATGTTACAGTAACGGTAACCCCATTTTGTTCAAAAAATAGGGACCGATGACGCCAAACTTTCCCACCGCGCACCAAACTGTTACCTTAGGGCTATACAGCGGTTCTTCGTGTAAATGTCGCGGATTTTCAGCAGCCCAATACCGACAATTTTGTCTGTTGACGGCCCCATTAAGGTGGAAATGGGCTTCATCACTCATTGCCACCAACATGTTTTCATTCTGCTCATAAAGTGCAAGCATTTCTTGTGCAAAATTCAATCGTTGGGGGTAATCCCTTACATTCAATTCCTGCACAACCGCCAGCTTGTATGGGTGGAAATGTAATTCTCCATGCAAAATCCGTCTTACAGTACGATTGCTGATTTGAAGTTCAGCTGAATGGCTCCGAGCAGAGCGGCGTGGGCTTCGCAGTATCGCTTGTCTGACCCTTTCAACGTTCTCTGGAGTACGCACAGTACGCTGGGGGCCGGGCAGTTTTTTTTTCATTATTGAGCCTCCTGTTCGAAGATTGTTAACCCAACGTAAGATTGTGTCACGTGCGGGAACAGAGTCATTCCGATTAATATTGAATCTGCGGCGAAACTGACGCTGAACCGCAGTCACCGACTCGCCACTCCTAACAAAACAATCATACGCGAATATGCGTTGGTCTAGTGTCCACGGCTCCATGATGGCAACTGAAAGTGAAATGCTATGAGTCAAGGAATGGAATGTAACCTGCCGCACGCCCCTCTCTTTTCTAATGGCCAAGTACTAGCCATTTCAAAAACACTTGGTTCCCGTGCCTCACCCTGTATATCAAATTTTGCCATCGAATGAGTTTAAAAATAGAGCTTTAGATTCCAAATATCAAATTTTGTATCTCTCTCTCTCTCTCTGTTCTTTTAGCTTCACAACACCCATTTTATTAAGGAATTCTGTTGAATCACTTGGATCTTCAACTATTGCTTCGTCTTTGCTCAAAAAAGGGAATTTTCACCTTCTAACTTGCTTTAAACGAAATCATTGATTCTGAGAGCATCGGGGTTTTTTGGTTTTAAAATAGCGCATTCTGTGAATTCCATTTGACATTGAAAGCCTCCACAAATACGGCTTCGACCAAGTCGCCTTCACATATCAAGTCAACTGCAATAGAACAGTCTCCATTCGCATCGGCCTGAATTTTTCCATCACTAGCCATTCTTTATGTTGAATATGGAAGCGTTAAAGGCAAGTTGCTCCGATTTCACCGCGAATGCATCGACGGGCAATAGTCCTCCAATCGTGTTCTTCTGCGGATTTCGAAAGCATGAAAATTTCCTGGAAAATTTACTGCCATCTGGCGTTGTATAAAACAAACTCTAATAATAATTTTAGAAAAATGTACACGTTAGCAACAACTCTCATGTTCTGCTTTAGTTTTTAGATTTGAAAAAGAGACCAAAGATATGATTTTTTAAAACTTGAATAAATGATATAAAGAATATTCACCAAATA
>JAKCPI010023991.1:0-40121 GCA_023213315.1 Euborellia annulipes | reverse complement strand
ACATTCTAGGGCTATAATCTGCTTGCAGGATTCTCATGGTTGGATTAAATTTATTTTTTTTAAACTGTCGTGGACATTCTCCTCGAAGAAAACCTGCTAGCCTTGATTGGATTAATACTTTTATATTCATTTTCAGAAATTTTTTTGAAATTGTTCTAATTCAGTGAGACCGCAGCCGTCCACTATTTTAATACCTTCCGTGACACATTGATCAACAGCCTCTGCCCTAAGTCGCGTTTCCCTCTTAAGTCATTTTAAATCATTCTTTGAGACTTTATCCGTGTAAGCTTTGGCGATTACTAAAGCTCGGGGTGACAACTGTTATCCGTGTTTTTTATTTGATATATAGATGTTTTTACCTTAGATTCCCCGTCAAAATCAAACCGCATTGCCGTATGAACATCCCCCTCTGACCTCTTTATAGATGTCTGCCTCCTACTTCAACATCATGAGCCTTGCCTAAAGAGCCTATCGCTCTGTGTTTTAATTTAATCGCCTATGGTTGTTAGAATGAGAAATATAGATCGGTTAACCTGATAAAAACAATTTAGATGGAGACTTACTTCAAGATGTGAAGGATTTTCCGCCTGGAATATCTCGATTATGGTGGAAAACGATTCACGAACGCCGGCAAGCTCCCGTAACTTGAACGTTACAGTTTTGTAGATTAGCTGCCCTTTTCTATCTCTAAAATAATGTATATCATTAATTAACGTTTCTTTAATCTAGCAATTAAAATAACAATCGGTTGAATATAGATACACTTACCACGATTCACCATCGTTTAAGGAGCCAGTTCTTAGATGCCTCGGGCTGCCGGTAATCGTACTCAGAACAGGGTTATCTGTAACTGTACTTGGTTCAGAATTGTCCGTAGCTGTACGCGGGTCAGAGTTGACTGTCACCGTACTCAGTCCAGGGGGTCGACTGCGACTGTACAGTCCTATAACAATTGTATTAAATACATTAAATGAAGCTTCATCTAATCTACTCAGCCCACACCATCACAGTTGTGGAGCGGCTAAACTTGAAAATCTTTCTTGTCTGTGAAGATCTCTTTGTTCAAATGAGCACCGGTGAGCAGGCGAAGCATTCGGCGGGCTTTTTGGAGCCTTCATCGTTTCGTTCAGGAAATGGACGCTAGCCATATTGTAACTGCGAAGTCCAGGTTCTTCGTGACGATGTGACGGATGCTTTTTTCATCAACGGCGAGCTCTCTAGCCATCTTCCGCATCGAACGCTCCGGATTGCGTTGAATTCTGCACCGAACCTTCTGAATGTTCTTCTGAATGGTCGCGGTGGTTGGACGGCCGCTTTGAGGACGGTCCGCGATCCCCCTGTCTCCTTGAACTGTTTCACGGCATCGTAGACAGTTCTTTGCTTGAAACTGGTCGTTCGAACAAAGTCGGCTGTCTTCATTCCCGCCTTGTGCAACTCGACAACTGTGACACGTTGATTTTCACGATCGATAACGCAAACACCAACTAAATAACACAGTTTCTGGACCCAATTTCACAAGACTCAGAGAGTTATTACTCTAAGTCTTAAATAAGAAAATATCAATAATATATTCAATATTTAACTCATTTATTGGGTTGGCAACTATGTAATTGCCGATTTGTTCAATGAAATAAGTTTTTTTTTTTTTTTTTTTTTTAGAATGAACTTTAATCTATGATATATCCTCCATTTTGTTTGAATACTTTTTGCCATCTCTCAGCCAACTTAAAAATTCCACGCTCGCAGAAAGTCTGATCCTTTTCGGCCAAAAACTGAGTTAGGTGAGATTTTACAGCGTCATCACCATTGAAAGTTTTACCACGACTTGAATCGTCCAGGGATTGTATAGGTGGTTGTGGTGTAAGAGGCGGTGGTGTTGGTGGAGGTGGAGCAGAAGGGTGAGGAGGGGTGTAGGTGTCGAATTAGGTGGCAGCCGTGGCATCAAATATATTGTACATTATAGTTTATTATATGTATAAGAGGCTAAACCGTATTCCTCAACTATATATTGGATATCCATATTTGATTCAAAAGATGAAGGAAATCTTTATTGTAACAATTAATTCTAACATCTGAACTAGATAAAAAAAAAAAAAACTTGGCTCTGCTTCAAAAATTTTTTTGTAAAACGTTTGTACTGTTGGTTTCTGTAAAACACAAGAAAATAAAATTAATAGATATCTTCATAACAATAAACTTGACTACATTTTTTTCATCTAAGATTTAAACAACTAGGTATTTAGATGAAGACTTAACTGTCATAAACATCAACAACATGAAGTTATAAAATAACTAGAAAATAATTTATAAAACACGCCTCTTCCTTTGATTTCAAATGGCTCCAGAAAAACAAGACTGGAGGCGTTAAATCTGGTGATCTTGGCGGCCAATCGAAATCACCATTTTTTGACATCAAACGGCCAGGGAACAATTGCTTCAAAAAATCGATTGTAACACGGCTTGTGTGTGGTGGCGCGCCGTCTTGTTGAAACCAGTAGCGGCCCATAAGCTTTCGACTTTCGAAATTAATTATCATTTTTGATTTAATTTTAAATTTTCATTCTTCATTTGTGACACTGACAAAAAGGTTTCCCCACCGCGGCGGACCTATTTACTCTATCAATGCAAATGTCCCCAATTTGGGCTCATATTTTCTTTTTGTTGAAAATCCTATAACTTTTCTCATTTGTTGTACCAATATATTTTTATTTGGTCCAATAATATTTTTCAATACATCTAACTCATCCGATGTCATCATTAATCTTGAAAAATGTTTTAAGGTTTAAAATTTTTAGGATTAAAATCTCTTCAAAAGCCTTTTTAGCATATATTTGATGCACCGGCAACAAGTTCTAGGTTTTATAGAAGAATCAATGCAGCGCATTAAATAGTGGCGTATGGACAACAGTATTTCTGCCAACATATGGGATCATATCACACTAGGATCCGCAACAGATTTAAATATTTCCAACATATTATTTAAGAGTCTAAACCATATTCCTCAACTATATATTGAATATCCATATTTGATTCAAAAAAGATGAAGGATATCTTGATTGTAACAATTAATTCCAACCCCTGAACTAGATTTAAAAAAAAATATCAATACCAGGTGTAGGAGTATAAAACTGGATTTTTTTGTAAAAATTACATTTCTGGTTATAAAAAAACTTTTATTCAAAATAGTCTCCATTGGAATTTACCTAGTATACATTTTTTCCAGCACTTGGTCTAAGAACTTCATTGAGCTCTTTGAGATAGTCTATTTCAACGCTTTTTAAATTTGGTAAATTTAATTTTGAAAATATTTCTGTAAGTTTTTCTTCGTAGCTCAATATTTGATTGATGGAATCATATAATGAATTCCATCTTGTAATACAAGGATAACTTAGTTTATGATTAAGAACAGAAAATATAACTTCTGCCGATTTTGGACGTCCAGAGGCATTCCATAAGGCCCAATTCACACATAAGTGGCGTATGGCATGGCATGGCGTGGCGATGGTGTGGATCTGGCTTCTGCCACTTCTATGTTAACCTATAGCCCAATATACACTGACATGGCATGGCGAATGGCGCGGAGACCACACCATTCCGACGCCATTTATGGCGACCATAAGTGGCGCTCGCCACTAGCAAACCATACTTTCGACAAATGTATCTTGATACAAAATCAAAATACAGAATGTAACGAAAATACGTATTTCAAATACATGTATTTTCGTTACTGCCCATCTCTGGTCCCAATGATGCCAACAGATGGCAATCTCACGAAGCCAAGCGATATGTTCACACAAGCTTCTTGCGCCTTCTTTGTGAGAAGTGCACGAGGGGCCTTTCTGTTCTCTATAAAAATATCCCTAATTTTTCTTTCGTCCCGTGGTGTTGTGATTTTTTTTCGTCCACACCTGTTGTCTCGCCTTGAGGTCAATGAGATATTTCCGTCGAGTTTCTTCTTTATTCGGTCAACTGAAGCTCGTGAAACGTAGATTATTGACGCAATTTATGTTTGAGAATGATTAGTATGCAGTAGCGTTTTTATTTCCGAAATTTTCTTTGGCGAAAGATCCTTACGTTTTCCCATTGCAGAAAAAAATATTTTTCGAAAACTTGTGAATAGAGATTCTTAGCGGTTGACGTTCATTGTTTTTAAAATTTAAATATCTTTGTAAGACTTGATTATAAAGAATATATTTGTCATTATCCGGTATATTGCTCTCTAAAATATCTTTCATTTCTTGATCTAAATGACTTGTTACATTAGGAGGCTCTGTTGTTTTTAATAGCTCTAAAACATCAGGTGGTACAAGTATCATTTTTTTAGATTGATCCATTATTTATTAAATAAATAACTTAATACCCATGCGCTTCACGAGTTGCATCTTCATAAGCTTCTTCTAAATAAAGTGGTTTTTCTGGAAATATTTGTCTACCTAAATATTTTATCTGAGTTTTGTCCCGGTGGTATTTGAAAACAAATAATGTGCATTTAAAGAAATATCTACTAAAACGGGATTGATGGATCTTAAACAAATAAAAATAAATTATTAGCCTATATAAAAAGAATAAAATAATTTCTTTGATAAAATCCTTTAGAATGGTGGAAGAAAATATTTTTTCATCAGAAAATGTTACTTTTTCCCAATTAAAATTTAAAACAGGAACAGGTAGATGAAGGCAGCCAGCAAAGAACAAAAACTTTATTTAAATATCGTCGACGTTTCGGGAACTCGTCGCTCCCATCTTCAGGGACCTACGGTCATCGAAAAATTTATTTGATGTTGGCTAGTTAAAATTACAATTAATCTTTACAAGTATTTTTTTATAAAAAACAAAACATGACAAAAAACTTACGATAAATTGTTAATGTTGTTTAGATTGATACATATAGGTCATACAAAATTGCAACACAAATCTGCATATACCATTAAATGTATGTTTAATTGTCTATGAGAATCGTAGTAGGTGCCTGGGCTTAATTTATTATTGAAATGGCCCGAAACATCAGCACTGACCAAGATTAAAAGACTGAATTTTTTACAAATGCACAGTATTAATAAATATATAAATATTTCAATACTAATTATATTAAATAAGCACTCATACTTAAATAAATTTCATTTCTTAGTAGTAGGGATTTAAAACATATACAAATAGACAAATTTTTTCTTTTCTAAATTTTATAAAAAAAATAAATAATAAAAAAAAAAAAACAAACAAAAATTAAGAATCAAAAGGTCAAACATTCAATCCCGCCCTTAGCTTGAAATCTGTCTATGTATTAATTTAATCAATTTCTCAATGTTCATTATTCACAAGTCAATGAGGCTTATTAAAAATTCGTACAGTGCACTTAGGCGATCGAGATCGGTTTTGTAGTTACAAGCTTGCTTTTTGTATTTTTGTATCGCAATCATCTCTACAAATTCCCTTCTAAAATTGTGTTGATCTTGGTAGAGGATTTGAAAATTCTTAAAATCGAAGGGATGATGTTTTTCGTATGCATGACAAGCTAAGGCTGTATTTTGCTTTTTATTTATCACAGAGAGTTCGTGCTCGCGAATGCGTTGACCAACCTTACGTGTACTTGTCCCTATGTAGACAACAGAACATTTTTCTGCCTGGGAACCCAGACAATCTTTTGTACACTATATTAGACTTATTTTGAAGGAGGATTTTTTTCTTTTTGATTGAATGCAAATTCTAAAGTGTTGGTGGGTTTAAAAGCAATCTGGATTGTTTCACTGGACAGAATATTTTAAAATTTAAATATTTATTGGCAAATTCGATCCTTTTCTGTTTATGAGCTTCGGTTAAAGTCTCACGGCTCATTGGACTGCGGCTAAATTAATTATTCTTTATTCTTCTTGAAATTGTGCTCCGAGAGCAATCGAGGTTTAAGTGGGTGATTATTTGCGAACAAGTCGTGCCCAAAGGATTTTTTCAACATAATCCTCTTCCGCATTTGTTGCTCTAGGCCGACCAGACTTGCTCTTTATAGTGAAATCTATTGTTTCCCTATAATTAGCTAAAACTCTAAACATAGTAGCAGTGGAACACCCAACAACGCCTTTAATCAAATTATAAGAGGCTCCTTTTTCATTTAAATTGACAATTATTTGCCTTTTGTCCATTGGCGCCATTTTCAATTACTCAGTTTATAGCCTAGAAGAAAACAAAGAAAGTTTGATATTAATGTTAAAGAAGATTCTCAAATTAATCAATTTGCTTCTTGCATAAATAAATACTTACAAATAAACAATTATAATATTTTACAATGATTCAAAAAGAGTTCAAATAAAAATCTATGAGGTTTTCGTTTCAAGAGTATGAATGTCCATATGACCTCTTTGACCAACTCCCATCGACAATTGCAGTAATAAAAGGAATACCATTTTCTAATCTTCCCTCTTTTATAGCTAAATTTTTTTCTTCAGTGATAGATTCCCTCATTTTTTCAGTTTTTTTTTTTCAAGTTGTCAGGAGAGATTCTCTTGCAAATATAAATATTTTTTTGAACCCATTATAGGTATATTCATAATAGAAAACAATTCTTGCGTTTGAGAGAATCCTATGCCAATGGCATGCGTCCCCCAAACCAAGTCATTAGTTACAGTTGAATCTTTAGGACTTTCTGATTCAATGAATTGAATTTCATTACACATACTGCATTTGAATTGAAATGTTTGACGTGGTTTTGGAGATCTTTCTTCCCAATCTTTAGACCAATCTTCGTTAAATTGCTTGTTTGTATGATAATCATACGCTCTGCGCATCTGACGAGGATACTCAGAGGCTTGAGGATTAGGAAAGAAATCCATCTGCGACTCCGCAGGTAACTGATTTCTACCTCTTCCGCGCCCGCGGGTACTTGGCATCTGCCTATTCATTTTGGAATAAATTATAAACGTTGCAACACACAACAAAATTCACACACACAACAAAATTCACATGTGATATGTAAACCATTTCTTTTTTCATTTTGTAATATAAATTTTCCATAGGTACAGTTTTTTGAATGTGTGGTTAATTTGTCTTATTGTCAAAGAAAATAAGATAAATCTATCTCTCCTTCCTTCCAATTTATGTTCCGTATCTCTCTGAATAGAATATTCATATATTAATTCTGGTTCTTGGTTACTAAAAAAAAAAAAAAAAAATATTGGAATAAGTCCAATTAGAATAACCAACCTTGTATTATTATTACAAGTTATATTATTTTTATTTTTTTTAATATAAGTTTTTTGCGGCCGATTAACTTTGTAAATGCAATCATTCGATATCTCATTTTCAAATATTTTTTCTTGCTGGTTGTTAACGCCAAAATGGTCATTGGGGGGAATAATCGTCCCCTAGGAAAGAGATACTCAAAATGAAATAGCAGGTGGTCACTAATGACCAACTACCACACCTTTCTTTAGGATTTTTTTGTTTTTTTATTAAGAAAAATAAAAAGAGGTAGTTTAAAATAAGAATATAAATTTATTATAAAATGGTTTAAAAAATGTTAAATGAAAAATAATATTAATTGAGGAATAAGATGTAAGTTATAAAAACTAAGAATAAGAATAATTAGATTTAAACAGAGAATAATCTACTCGAAATATTGTAACCTTATTAATAAAATAATGAATTTTAATTAAACTGAGAAAAAGAACAAACAGTTAAAAATACATAAGAGGTTTATTATTAGAACTAAATTCAATTGCCCAATGAATGATAAAGATTTAATATTTGTAACGTTACGGTTGGAGCTCAACAGGTTGACGACGACGCATCCAAAGGTAGAAGATGATTCCAAAAGAGGTCCAGCGAAAATATCTAAATCTCTCAGGTCACACAGGAGATATGAATAGTAGATCATTGCCCAATTCAAGTAAATATTGATGCAAAGACAAGTATAATTGCATCCGCAAAACAAAACGATAGCTATCTCAACGGTTCTAAAGAAAACAAAGCAATGGCTTCGGAGAGAGATTTTTTTTTGCCTTCCCCCTCCGGGGTTGCAAGCATGCCTCGTGACATCATGCCAAGCGACGGGTGTCAAAACTTCCAGGCTTTCTCGCTAAATGGCAGCACTAATCAGACAGCATTGGACGTCTTTTTCCGAGGGCCATTTGGAACTCAAGCGGGGCGTAAACACTGGTCGTTATCTATAGTCCTGAAATATTTAAATTCTCTATTATAATTGTAATCCTTTATAACAGCCATCTTGATTGATTGATACAAATGTATAAACAAGACTTAGCGTCTTGACGTCGTAAGACTTGCCCCATTGGAAGGGGGGCCCGAATCTTCTAGCTCCTCCTTTCGTTTCCTTCAATATTCAATATATAAGTGATATCCATAGGCGCTGGAACTGGGGGGGAGGCAAGAATACATTGCCCCCCTGGCATCCTATAGGAGGGGGCAGAGGGGGGCAATATGTCTTCTTTTATTTCATTTATTTTTAAAAATGATACATTTTTACTTTTAAAAAATAAAATCTTTTAAATTAAAAGAGTAAGAAATTGATTTTTTTCCAAAATATTTTACATAGACCCTATTGTATTTCTAATTTCTAAAAACATTTTATATTGAATTAAAAGAAGAAAATTGAAAATATTTATTTCCTTCAACTAGTATAGATATAGCCTAAAAAAAAATTTTGATAAAATCACTAGCAAATTTTTTAAAATTTTAATTTTATTAAAATTGTGATTTTATTTAAAATTTTTAAAGCTTTATAGTAGATTTGTTTTTGTTTTATACTATTTGAACATATTAAATTCTTTTAATTTTCTAAAAAATTCCCCACCCCCCCTCTGATTCAAATTCGTTCCGGCACCCCTTGTGATATCTTTGCATTGTTAATTGTAAAATTATTCGGGTAGAAAAAGGAAAAGAAAATAATTAACTTTTCAGGAGCTAGGGTGTCAGATGAGAAAACCTTTTCATCGGTGAAAATTGTAGCAGACGAGTCTATATTCAAATTTTCAATAGTAAAATTAATTTTTTCTCTTTTGTGTTGTTCTGCTAAAGATTCAGTTTTTGCAAGTATTGATGAGGACAATTTACCAACTTGTTAGAGTCTTCTTCGAATAGTCGTATAACACGATAAATTCATTTCCAACAAAAGTGCCATGGCCGTTCCAAAAGGATTTTCTTCAATTTTCTTAACAATTTCTTTATCAACCCTAATTTCAGGAAGTTTTTTTTCTTTTGAAGGTTCTCAGAAGACTTTATTTTAATTTGAACATTTTAATGGAATAGACATCTCCTGAATTCAATTTCTTTATCTTCTGATTCTGTGGTAGCATTTTTTCTTCCTCTTCCAGGTTTGGTTTGCAAAGTTAGCTCAGTTTGAAACCTATTGACCCATTTACGAACAGTTTTAGGACAGAGTTAAACCTCTCGCGAGATCTTCCTTATGCCCCAATTTGCTTTAAATAGACCAATGATTTCGCCCCGTTGCTCCAAAGTCGTTTTCGAATAAAGAGACATGATCGATATAAAAAAAAAAAATTCAAGTGGAGAGTTTGGTTGAATTCCAAAGACCTTCCCGGGAAGTTTCTTGATATAAGGCCAAAGCAAGTCTTTTCAGTGGATTACCATTTTCTAGGAATTTTTTTTTCTTTTCATACCATGTAAGAAAAGCATCACTTGTCTTAGGCATCATTTTTTCAAGTTCGTAAAAACCCATGACTGGATACACCCCCTCAAAGTCAAAATACACCGGCAAATTGAACTTATGAGGGAAGAAACCCTTGACTCTGTCTTTCACACCGAAAGCCTTAGGCATCGCTGATGGAGGCATCGGTAAAAAATTCAGGCTATCGATAAATTTGAAAGGGTCGAAACTTATTTTAATTTTAATTTTCTCCCTGTTCTTATAATTTCAAGGTGCCTAATTGAGGGCGTGAAGCTATTTCATCAACTAAAAAATGTACGTCGTATATCTGTGCGTTTTGGGCTATACAAATAATATTTTTAAATTTTATCTCCAGTCTTAAAACAAAATCGATAAAATCTTGGCGACATTTTCTGAATTTTTAACCGTGTCTCTTTTAAAAATATGCTGCCTAACGACACATTGTTTAGACACTTTATTCAAATCATTAACGTGTGCGCATATATGGGTGATTCTTTTACAAACCGAACACTTTCTGACCGACATGTTTTTGATTTGGATGAAATTTTTTTTACGGGTTCTATAACGAAAAAAAAGATAGCCATCCGCGAGGATTTTCCTTTTTCTTTAATATTTTGGGAAATATCGAGGGTCGAAAATGTGAAAATTTGATGATTTTCTGCTTAGACGCTCACTTTTAAAAATTCATAACTCTGGTTCTATTTGAGCTAGAAAAAAACTTTTTTACCATTTTAAAGCTAAAAGAGTGAACTTTAAGAAAAAAATTGTTCCACCAAAATTTATTAAAGATTTCACATTGTTATCAACAATTGAAATCTTTAAATCGATTTTTAACAATGGGGCCCCAAATGTATTGCATTTTTATTATAACCATCGCATTCTACGTCGAATTTTATACCGATAACGGTTTTTTAATCGATGGAGAATCAATTAGTACTATTGAAAAAAAATCCCGCCAAGTGCTCTCATGCGGTAAAATGACGTCATATCAAAAATAAGAAAAAAAAAGTCCGGGGGCATTGAACCACTCTTTCCAAAACTATATTTAGATTTAATGTAGCTTTTATGTTCAAGTAGCTATCCGTTGCACAAGTAGGGCTATTTTTCGATATTTTTTTGCCTAAAAAATGATGTTTTTCGAGAAAAAAACCAATTTTGGAGTTAATTACTCGGGATTTTTTTACTTATTCTATTAGAGGTTTTCTTTCTGCACCAAATGACATCCCATTTAGTCTGATCTGATTAGCCGTTCGGAATCTACAGGGGTTTAAACTTTCAAATTAGAATTTACCGCAGCACGGTAAAATAAAATGGTAGGAAAAAATAAATGGTGAAATCTTTAGCTGAAAACTCATTCTTTCTAACCGTATATTTCCCATAATTATACCTCTTAAGACAGAGGAGTTATTCAAGCCGATAAACTTTTTCGTTCATGCTCTAGGGCAAGAAAAAAAATCTTTGCACGAAAAAGTTTATCGGCTTGAATAACTCTTCTGTCTTAAGAGGTATAATTATGGGAAATATACGGTTAGAAAGAATGAGTTTTCAGCTAAAGATTTCACCATTTATTTTTTTCCTACCATTTTATTTTACCGTGCTGCGGTAAATTCTAATTTGAAAGTTTAAACCCCTGTAGATTCCGAACGGCTAATCAGATCAGACTAAATGGGATGTCATTTGGTGCAGAAAGAAAACCTCTAATAGAATAAGTAAAAAAATCCCGAGTAATTAACTCCAAAATTGGTTTTTTTCTCGAAAAACATCATTTTTTAGGCAAAAAAATATCGAAAAATAGCCCTACTTGTGCAACGGATAGCTACTTGACCATAAAAGCTACATTAAATCTAAATATAGTTTTGGAAAGAGTGGTTCAATGCCCCCGGACTTTTTTTTCTTATTTTTGATATGACGTCATTTTACCGCATGAGAGCACTTGGCGGGATTTTTTTTCAATAGTACTAATTGATTCTCCATCGATTAAAAAACCGTTATCGGTATAAAATTCGACGTAGAATGCGATGGTTATAATAAAAATGCAATACATTTGGGGCCCCATTGTTAAAAATCGATTTAAAGATTTCAATTGTTGATAACAATGTGAAATCTTTAATAAATTTTGGTGGAACAATTTTTTTCTTAAAGTTCACTCTTTTAGCTTTAAAATGGTAAAAAAAGTTTTTTTCTAGCTCAAATAGAACCAGAGTTATGAATTTTTAAAAGTGAGCGTCTAAGCAGAAAATCATCAAATTTTCACATTTTCGACCCTCGATATTTCCCAAAATATTAAAGAAAAAAGAAAATCCTCGCGGATGGCTATCTTTTTTTTCGTTATAGAACCCGTAAAAAAAATTTCATCCAAATCAAAAACATGTCGGTCAGAAAGTGTTCGGTTTGTAAAAGAATCACCCATATTATACATTGAGCAACACATAAGTTCGGTATGTGAAACTCCTGATCATTTTCAGTCTTAATAAAAGTCTCAAAATCATAAAATATAAATATAAGACATTTTTGTTATAATTTGATTTATTTTTCAGAGGTCTTATAACATAAAGGTGGCCACATTCCCGGTGCCACAGGTGAAATAGAAAGAGCTGTTACAAACGTGTTTAACACCTTCTCTAACAGTAATTTCACAAGTGGAATATTTTTAAATGTATCGCAAACACTTTCCTCTACTTGGGCTCATTAAATGTTTTTCAAAACACTCGGGTCCATTAAATGTTCTACGGCATTTATCACATACAAAGGTGAGGTCCGAGTTAGGGCATTTTGAAGGGCCTTTACAATAAGTGCATATAAATGGACTTATGCTTAAAACGATCGTTAAATCCTTTTTTGCAATATTCGCAGTAATAACTGACGACGAAAGCCCCCGTTATACTTAATATCACATTAAAATGGCCCATACTGTCCCCAACCCCATGAGTGTAAAGCAGATTTAATCTTTTTAGATTATCATCTGCTCGATCTTCATAGAAAACTTGAGATCCCTTTAAATGGGATAATGGATTATTATTTTATATGCTGGCTTAAAGTATTCTTGAAATAAATTCAGTTCACGGATACCACAACTGTTCTCATAATTAACACCAACCTCCCTACATAGACTATCTGCTTCAGCCTTAAGGCGATGCTCTTTTACGACATCGATAGAAAACTTGCCGTCAAGCGTCTTGTTACTTTGAGTCATCAGGCTAATTTTATCCATAGTCCTTTCTATATCCAAGGAATGGATATAGTCACCTATTATAAAACGTTTATCTGACGGGTCGATCAGATACATAGATGCGAAGAGGGTGTGCTTATGATCGCGCTTCAATGTGCCTATAATCCTCGAGATGTTCGGCCTTAGACCTGTAAGCGGCCCAATCGGAAAATGAAGGGTGCCCCTTTTTAAAAAATGATCATAGTCTTCAGGTTCAGTTGCACAACTAGAAATAAAACATTTATTAGCATATAATTTAAAATTTGTAATACAGTGCGTTTCATATTTATAACCCACATTTAAATTTTTAAAATGCTCAATATTTTTCAGGCTGAGAAAAGATTTTTGGCTTAAATCTAATCCAAACATGAGTGATAAACCTTTTTGTAATGAATTTCCTGCAATTCATTTCAATAATCTGATAGTTTTGCTGAAATAAAGAAAAATAGTCATTTGTGTGCGTTTCATAATTATAACCCATATTGAATATTTAACAAAATAACATTAATACAATTTATTAAAAATTAATTGGACCTCCCTTGAGTTTTATAACACCAATAATTCTTTTTTTGATAGAGTTAATTAAATTTTTTATCAACTCTTTATCGAGTTGTCGCCATTCCTTAACAATTGCTTCTTTCAAATGATTTGTCGAGTCATATTGACGATTTCCGGCATATACACGTCTCACAAGTATTCCCCAAATGTTCTCAATAGGGTTTAGATCGGGTGAACAAGCTTCATTACATTGATGGAATTATTCTCCATCCAAGTCATGGTTTCGCGACTGGTATGAATTCTGGCATTGTCTTGTTGAAAAATCCATGTTTTTTCGGGATGTTCTCTCAAAAATGGAATTAAACTTTTTTCAAGGACTTGGATATAATCTCTACTGTTCATTCGAGATGATGTGAATTGAATATCCAAACATCCTGAAGCAGAAAATGCGCCCCACATCATCAAGGAGCCTCCACCAAAATTCCTCTTGGAAAAATATAGAGGTTCCTTTCTTAGATCTCGCCAGTATGAACGAAATCCGTCTGGCCCATCTAAGTTCCATTTCTTTTCATCAGAAAAAATTATCTAAAAAAAATTAAAAGGTAAAAATAAAAGAAACTTACATAATAAAAATTCATGAAAAATCCTCACGGATGACCAATCTGTAGCCATATTGTTTTCTGCGAACTCGAGCCGAGCATTCTTATGATGAACAGTTATTCGTGGAACACTCTTCATTTTGTTCCTACATATGATAGGACTTCGTCGTAATGTCCGCCAAACAGTTGTTTTAGACACCTTTGTTTCAACAAGAGCGGTCATTTTACTGCAACTTTGGTCCGAGTTGCTTGCCGATCTTAAAATTTTTCTTTCTTCTCGGGAAGAAAGTTTTCTTTTTCTTCCCCTACGCTTTTTTTTTGCCATATAGGTCAGGGTTTTTTAAAAATTTTGGATTACTCGGCGACTTCGGTTAATTTTTCTAGAGATTTCGCTTATTGTTAACCCTTCCTCTTTAAAAGCTAAAATTTTACCCTTTTCAATATCGTTTAAAGATAACCCACGTGGCATCTTGTAAAAATATTAATTACTAAATAATGACTTTAAAGAAAATTTAAATAATTCTATTTATTGACTTTCAACTGCAAGGATCAACGACTGGGTTATAAATATGAAACGAATAAAAAGGACGATTTTTCTTTATTTCTTTGAAAATTCTAATATATTGAAATTATTTGTAGTAAAATTATAACAAAAATGTTTCTCATTTATATTTGCATTAAAATTAAGGCAAAGATTTATTTATTTTATTGATTTTATTTATTTTAGTTTAAAACTTCAAGATGGGTTATAAATATGAAACGCACTGTATATTAAGCAAATATCAGCATTTATTTTTACTTACTCTCTTTCGTCCGGAGAACCACCCCCGTTCTGTATATGGTTCAATCCCGCGACAGCTACTGTATTTGAGACAACTATCATATTTTGCAGTAGGGCTTTCTTTAGAATGGTGGAATCCTTTGTTGCGTAATTCTGATCCATGATTTGCTCTATTATCCGTAAACTGCTGTTTTCTGCTGTTTTGACTGAATTTAATTGTTGTTGCAGATTTCGTTTACGAAACTGGGCTTGTCGCACTTTAGCAGAATTTGTACGCAGTTTACTTAATAATTTTGTATTGTCTGCCATGCTTTATTAAGTCTTTAGCAAACAATCAACTTAAGTGCCCGTTGAATCGGAGCAATTCTTGAATCCTTCTCACCTTATTACGACCCCGTGAACTGGGGGGCAGCTTCCCTAATTTAAGGATCCGGTGTTATATATATCATATTTTTAATTTTAGAGAAATTTATTTTTTGGGTTGTGTTGTGATCTAATTTAATCCCTTGATCTTACAAACAGTCTTGTCATTATTGTTGGGGTAATTTTTTGGCCCACCGGAGACAAATTCCACAATATAATTACCATCACCGTCACCTTCAAGCTCATCTGTTAAATCACCTAAATAAGGCCCTGTCGGTGGCATAAATGGTTTTCATTAGAGCTGTCAAATTTAAAAATTATAGAATCTGTGTCATAATAAAGAATTTGTTCCGCTAATTTATCTAAAACCTTATACAATCTCATACTTGCCTGGGCGGTAGCAGGCTATTACAACACTAGCATACGATAAAGGTATTTTAGCGCCTGTATCCCGTATCTAATCAATAAACACAGTATGATTATTTAAAGGTGTGATATCTTTAATTATATTGCCCGCGTGTGAGACAAGATTGTGTAAATCTATTGATTTATTTATCACACTAGTCTGTGGCATATTCTCCCGTTAGCCCAATTCACCCCATAAACAATTTGGTGCTAATTTAGCTAGTTGACGACGGGCAGAATTTTTAGCAATTTTTTTAAAGTCTTAATCAATACCCTCATGCTCTTTATAATTTTTCACATAAATTTCTTTTTACTCCGAAGTTACGGAATCTTTAGGAAACCCCGGGGCTTCTTGCTTAATGAAAACGTATATCCTTATTTCATCTACACGTAGTAATGTGTAGTGCTTTGAATGGGCTACATCGATCACCCACGTCCCATGAATTGTTCGTTCAGCACCCAAATGATTACATGACTCTTTACTAAACACTTCAGCGCATTTTCTACAGAGAGTGAATAGTAAATCAGAGTTTAATTTTAACGGCTATACAGGGAGATAAAGAGAGTTAGGAGGCAGTATTGGACACTTGATTAAACCTTCTAATTCCATGATTTTGGAGAAACAAAGGTGAGGTCCGAGTTAGGGCATTTTGAAGGGCTTTTACAATAAGTGCATATATAAATGGACACTTATGCTTAAAACGATCGTTAAATCCTTTTTTGCAATATTCGCAGTAGTAACTGACGACGAAAACCCCCGTTATACTTAATATCACATTAAAATGGCCCATACTGTCCCCGACCCCATGAGTGTAAAGCAGATTTAATCTTTTTAGATTATCATCTGCTCGATCTTCATAGAAAACTTCAGATCCCTTTGAATGGGATAAATGGATTATTATTTTATATGCTTGCTTAAAGTATTCTTGAAATAAATTCAGTTCACGGCTACCACAACCGTTCTCATAATTAACACCAACCTCCCTACATAGACTATCTTCTTCAGCCTTAAGGCGATGCTCTTTTTTAAGGGAACACTTTTGTGCTTTTGTTAATTTATCAGCATGCGCCTTGGCTATAATTATTGCACGAGGTAAACAACTATTGTCAGAGTTCTTAATTATAAAAATGGATTTTTTTTTAATATTTACCGTGTTTTCCTCCGCATACGGCTCGCTGATACGTACTCCGCCATTTATATCTTTAAGAAAAAGTACGACATCGATAGTAAACTTGCCGTCAAGCGTCTTGTTACTTTGAGTCATCAGGCTAATTTTATCCATAGTCCTTTCTATAAACAAGGAATGGATATAGTCACCTATTATAAAACGTTTATCTGACGGATCGACCAGATACATAGATGCGAAGAGGGTGAGCTTATGATCGCGCTTCAATGTGGCTACGAGGGTCAATCAAATATAAACAAGACTTTATTTTTAAAAATTTTATTTTTATTTTAAGTACAAAAAAGTACATATCTTATTTTTCTACGTAATCTCCTGATTTAGAAACACATTTTTCCCAGCGGATAGGCAGCTTCCCAATCCCTTCCATGTAGAAAGATGCAGGTCGTGTCTGCAGCCAATTGCGCACGTAGGCTTCCACCTCAGCATCACTGGTGAATTTTTGGCCTCCCAAAGCTTTCTTGAGAGGACCAAACACATGAAAGTCACAGGGTGACAGGTCTGGACTGTAAGGAGGGTGGTCCAGTGTCTCCCACCCCAGTTTCTCCAATTTTCCCCTGGTTAAGGCTGCTGTGTGGGGGCGAGCATTGTCATGGAGAAGAACCACTTTCCTCATCGGTAGGTCTCGTCTTTTGCGGCGATATGCAAGTCGGACCTCAGCCAAAATGTCGCAGTAGTAGGCCGCATTGATTGTCCTGCGCTCATGCAAAAAATCGAGGTACAGCAAACCACGCTGGTCAAAAAAAACCGTAGCCAAAACCTTGCAAGCCGATAGTCGTGACTTGGCTTTCACTGGCCCTGGTTCTCCTTTTTTTCTCCACTCCATACTCGCTTGTTTGGACTCAGGGGTGTAGTGGTGCACCTAAGTTTCATCACAGGTGATGATGTGAGTCAGAAATGGGTCCCCTTCTTCCCGAAATCGTGCCAGATGACGCTCACACACCTGAAGTCGATTCAATTTCTGTTCTGCTGTGAGAAGGCGAGGAACCCACCTGGCGCACACCTTACTGTACCCAAGCTCCTCTGTGAGTATGGAGTAAGTGCTCCCATAACTTATTCCGACCTTACTTGCAATTTCAGAAGTGGTAAGACGCTTGTCATCTTCAACAAGCCGTTGAACACAGCTGATGTTGTTCTCCGTAATGCTGGTGCGGGGTCTGCGATCATGGCTCTCATTTTCAACACAATGACGACCATCCACAAACTGTTTATGCCATGCAAACACTCTGGCTCGCGACAGTGTCTCTTTCCCGAACTGGGCAGTCAATCTCCTCAAGATTTCTGCCGGTTTTACGCCTTCTGCAGCGAGAAACTTGATTATAACACGTTGCGCAATCGACGAGTGTACCTCTTGCTCCGACATCGTGACGGTTGGCACTGAGCGAGTCGAGGGGGGACTAACGGTCTTCCCCCACTCCTGACAAACCTACCTACCGCCAAACAAAGCGGGAACGTTCTCCCGCCATTATTGCGCCCGAACGGTCGAAAGTCTTGTTTATATTTGATTCACCCTCGTATAATCCTCGAGATGTTCGGCCTTAGACCCGTAAGCGGCCCAATCGAAAAATGAAGGGTGCCCCTTTTTAAAAATTTTTATTTAATAAGCTATTACACAAATAATTAATATAAAGTATTGTATATCTTACATAGATCCATAGGCATCAACTCTCTGCTTCTTGTTAAGTTCTAAACACTGGCCGTTAGCGGACCTCTTTCGTCACCTGTTGTCTTCAAAACTGTTTAAATAAATTAATTTATTAATTTGTTAAAATATATATAGTTTAAATAATTTGAAATACTCACTCTGTATTTTTAATAAAGTTGATCAAGTAGGCTTGAAACAGCGCTAGTATGTCTTCATTTGATGATTCATAATAAATCTCTACATCGCGTAGTAGCTCATCGTCAATTGTCTCGATACTATTAAATAAAACGGAATGAAGTCCTAAAGTATATTATGTTTACTCTAAGGATTAACAACAAAACACATTCCTATATTCACTAATAAGTATTGAAATTAACATGTTCAGCTTGTCCAAAAGGAACTTAGTTGTATCATCTTCTCGCCTAATATATCGTTCAGCCATTGCTAAAGTTGATTGAATCAGCTTTATTATACAGGTATTAGAGAACCTGCAATAAATTGATTCAATCCGACTAACCAGCTCATTACTCGCAGAGTCAGTGTTACTGTGAAATATAATAAATTTATTTTAAATACTAAGTACTGTATGTATAAATGTATGGTAAAAAACAATAAACTAATTAAAATTACTCACTTTTGTTTACTGCAGAAATTGCAGATGAGCATTTTTAAGTATTGAAGGAAAATTCGGCTGAGTGAAGATAAGTTGGTTGATCCCATCTTGAAAAACAGAACTTGAGTACAAACTCTAAATACACGAACAATCTGTATGTTTAAATACTAAGTACTGTATGTATAAATGTATGGTAAAAAATAATAAACTAATTAAATTTACTCACTTTTGTTTACTACAGAAATTGCAGATGAGCATTTTTAAGTATTGAAGGAAAATTCGGCTGAGTGAAGATAAGTTGGTTGATCCCATCTTGAAAAAACAGAACTTGAGTACAAACTCTAAATACACGAACAATCTGTATGTTTAAATACTAAGTACTGTATGTATAAATGTATGGTAAAAAATAATAAACTAATTAAAATTACTCACTTTTGTTTACTACAGAAATTGCAGATGAGCATTTTTAAGTATTGAAGGAAAATTCTCCTGAGTGAAGATAAGTTGGTTGATCCCATCTTGAAAAACAGAACTTGAGTACAAACTCTAAATACACGAACAATCTGTATGTTTAAATACTAAGTACTGTATGTATAAATGTATGGTAAAAAACAATAAACTAATTAAAATTACTCACTTTTGTTTACTACAGAAATTGCAGATGAGCATTTTTAAGTATTGAAGGAAAATTCGGCTGAGTGAAGATACGTTGGTTGATCCCATCTTGAAAAACAGAACTTGAGTACAAACTCTAAATACACGAACGATCTGTATGCACACTAATAAGTATTCAAGACTGTTATGACTTCATCAGTTGAACTGACAAACATTAGACACTCAGGCCCTTATAAACCAGAGACCAGAGCTACTAGGTCTTGAGGGCGGAAAGTATCAACCAATAAACGGTGTCGGTATGTTGAGGGTGTTAAGAGTTTTAAGTCAACGGTAAAATGACACATTGTATGGACCAATAAGCTTTATACTTAGTGCTGAAGGAGGCGCCCCTTGGGTGGCCGACCTATCTGTTTGACCAATGAAGTAAAAGATATGGTGATCTAAATTCACTGTGGATGTTGAGACTTATAGTGGGGAGCCAATGAAAATGACATAGAGGAGGAAGGGTTCCATTAAATGTTCTACGACATTTATCACATACAAAGGTGAGGTCCGAGTTAGAGCATTTTGAAGAGCTTTTACAATAAGTGCATATAAATGGACACTTATGCTTAAAACGATCGTTAAATCCTTTATTGCAATATTCGCAGTAATAACTGACGACGAAAGCCCCCGTTATACTTAATATCACATTAAAATGGCCCATACTGTCCCCAACCCCATGAGTGTAAAGCAGATTTAATCTTTTTAGATTATCATCTGCTCGATCTTCATAGAAAACTTCAGATCCCTTTGAATGGGATAAATGGATTATTATTTTATATGCTTGCTTAAAGTATTCTTGAAATAAATTCAGTTCGCGGATACCACAACTGTTCTCATAATTAACACCAACCTCCCTACATAGACTATCTGCTTCAGCCTTAAGGCGATGCTCTTTTACGACATCGATAGAAAACTTGCCGTCAAACGTCTTGTTACTTTGAGTCATCAGGCTAATTTTATCCATAGTCCTTTCTATATCCAAGGAATGGATATAGTCACCTATTATAAAACGTTTGTCTGACGGGTCGACCAGATACATAGATGCGAAGAGGGTGTGCTTATGATCGCGCTTCAATGTGCCTATAATCCTCGAGATGTTCGGCCTTAGACCCGTAAGCGGCCCAATCGGAAAATGAAGGGTTCCCCTTTTTAAAAAATGATCATAGTCTTCAGGTTCAGTTGCACAACTAGAAATAAAACATTTATTAGCATATAATTTAAAATTTGTAATATATTAAACAAATATCAGCATTTATTTTTACTTAATCTCTTTCGTCCGGAGAACCACCCCCGTTCTGTATATGGTTCAATCCCGCGACAGCTACTGTATTTGAGACAACTATCATATTTTGCAGTAGGGCTTTCTTTAGAATGGTGGAATCCTTTGTTGCGTTATTCTGATCCATGATTTTCTCTATTATCTGTAAACTGCTGTTTTCTGCTGTTTTGACTGAATTTAATTGTTGTTGCAGATTTCGTTTACGAAACTGGGCTTGTCGCACTTTAGCAGAATTTGTACGCAGTTTACTTAATAATTTTGTATTGTCTGCCATGCTTTATTAAGTCTTTAGCAAACAATCAACTTAAGTGCCCGTTGATTCGGAGCAATTCTTGAATCCTTCTCACCTTATTACGACCCCGTGAACTGGGGGCAGCTTCCCTAATACAGGGTGGCGCAAAAAGATGGGAACTTTTTGAAGAAAGAAAAAAACAAGGAACAATTTTTTTTTTAAATTTATTCAGGATGCCTAATGTACACTACAACATTGGAAATTTAAGAAACATTCAAGTTTTGAAGATGATATCGCGAAGATGATGTCCGTCTTGCCGGATGCATTCAGCAAGTCGATTTTGAAAATTCTGCATTACCTGGTGCAAAGTGTCGAGTGGTATTGCTGCGATCTCTTCTGTAATCCTTGTTTTGAGTGCAGGTAGGGTTTTGGGACGTGTATTGTAGACTACACTCTTCAAGTAACCCCATAAATAAAAATCGCACACTGATAAGTCGGGGGAACGAGGTGGCCAAACAATGTCAGCGTTCCTGGAAATGACGTGGTTACCAAACAGGCGCCTGACCGCTGCCATTGATACTCTTGCAGTATGTGCAGTTGCCCCGTCTTGTTGAAACCAAGTGTTTTCAAAGTCAATACCAGGTAAACTGTGCATTCTTGCAGCCAAAAATGTCTCAAGCATGGTAACATATCGCTCAGAAGTTACTGTCACCGTGTTTCTCTGGTCATCTTCAAAAAATACGGCCCTATCACCCCTCGAGCAGAAACTGCACACCATACAGTGACCTTGGGGCTGTGTAGGGGACGTTGATGAAGAACAGAAGGATTTTCTTGTGCCCAGTAGCGACAATTTTGTTTATTCACGTAGCCATTTAGGTGAAAATGAGCTTCGTCTGACATCCACAGATTTTCAATGAAATCGGCATTCTCATTCATTTTATTCATTATTGTTTCACAAAACTGACGGCGTAACAAGTGATCATTGGGTTTCAATTCTTGAACCAATTGCAGTTTATACGGATGAAACTTCAGTTCATGGAGTATTCTTTGGACAGATCGACGGCTTACATTCACTGCAGCAGCAACTTTTCGAACTGAACGTCGTGGACTTTTTGTAATGGCACTTTGCACGGCTTCAACATTTTGTGGAGTCCGAGCACTTCGTGGTCGGCCAGAAGACGTTCTTTTTACCACTGAACCAGTTTGCTCAAAATTGTCAACCCACGTTCGAATTGCATGTTTCGTTGGAATGCGAGCGCGAGGAGGAAGGTTGAAATGCCGCCTAAACTCGCGTAAAGCCTGAACCAAACTGTCACCATTTTTATAATAAGCGCGCACGGCTACTACACGTTCTTGTACGTTCCACTGATCCATGGCCACTAAATCTCCAATGCTACTGTACAACTTGCCACCTTCCTCCCGTTTCTCCGCCCCTCACAGTGCTGCCAACATCAAATCCAAAAGTTCCCATCTTTTTGCGCCACCCTGTACAATCTCATACTTGCCTGGGCGGTAGCAGGCTATTACAACACTAGCAAACGATAAAGGTATTTTAGCGCCTGTATCCCGTACCTAATCAATACGATTATTTAAAGGTGTGATATCTTTAATTATATTGCCCGCGTGTGAGACAAGATTGTGTAAATCTATTGATTTATTTATCACACTAGTCTGTGGCATATTCTCCCGTTAGCCCAATTTACCCCATAAACAATTTAGTGCTAATTTAGCTAGTTGACGACGGGCAGAATTTTTAGCAATTTTTTTAAAGTCTTAATCAATACCCTCATGCTCTTTATAATTTTTCACATAAATTTCTTTTTACTCCGAAGTTACGCAATCTTTAGGAAACCCCGGGGCTTCTTGCTTAATGAAAACGTGTATCCTTATTTGATCTACATGTAGTAATGTGTAGTGCTTTGAAAGGGCTACATCGATCACCCACGTCCCATGAATTGTTCGTTCAGCACCCAAATGATTGCATGACTCTTTACTAAACACTTCAGCGCATTTTCTACAGAGAGTGAATAGTAATTCAGAGTTTAATTTTAACGGCTCTACAGGGAGATAGAGAGTTAGGAGGCGGTATTGGACACTTGATTAAACCTTCTAAAAACAAAGGTGAGGTCCAAGTTAGGGCATTTTGAAGGGCTTTTACAATAAGTGCATATAAATGGACACATGGTTAAAACGATCGTTAAATCCTTTTTTGCAATATTCGCAGTAATAACTGACGAAGTCCTAAAGTCTATTATGTTTACTCTAAAGATTAACAAGAAAACACATACATACCTGTATTTACTAATAAGTATTGAAATTAACATATTCAGCTTGTCCAAAAGGAACTTTGTTGTATCATCTTCTCGCCTAATATATCGTTCAGCCATGGCTAAAGTTGTTTGAATCAGCTTTATTATACAGGTATTAGAGAACCTGCAATAAACTGATTCAATCCGACTAACCAGCTCATTACTCGCAGAGTCAGTGTTACTGTTAAATACAGGGTGAGACGGGAACCAAGTGTTTTTGAAATAATCATAAAATCGTTAGTTTTTGCTTTAAAAAAATTTATTGGTAGAACAACATATGTAAGAACATAGCATTTCATAATAATCATGAACGAAAAATTACATCTGGCATGTGATGTCCGTTTTCGTTGACGCATTGTTGAAGGCGTTCACGAAAATTGGCCTCCACTCTTGCCAGCAGGTCTCTGTTGATTTGAGCGATTTGTTGACGGACCGCTTCCTTCAATTCATCTAACGTTACATTCAATTCCTGCACAACCGCCAGCTTGTATGGGTGGAAATGTGATTCTCCATGCAAAATCCGTCTTACAGTACGATTGCTGATTTGAAGTTCAGCTGAATGGCTCCGAGCAGAGCGGCGTGGGCTACGCAGTATCGCTTGTCTGACCCTTTCAACGTTCTCTGGAGTACGCACAGTACGCTGGGGGCCGGGCAGTTTTTTTTCATTATTGAGCCTCCTGTTCGAAGATTGTTAACCCAACGTAAGATTGTGTCACGTCGGGAACAGAGTCATTCCGATTAATATTGAATCTGCGGCGAAACTGACGCTGAACCGCAGTCACCGACTCGCCACTCCTAACAAAACAATCATACGCGAATATGCGTTGGTCTAGTGTCCACGGCTCCATGATGGCAACTGAAAGTGAAATGCTATGAGTCAAGGAATGGAATGTAACCTGCCGCACGCCCCTCTCTTTTCTAATGGCCAAGTACTAGCCATTTCAAAAACACTTGGTTCCCGTGCCTCACCCTGTATAATAAATTTATTTTAAATACTAAGTACTCTATGTATAAATGTATGGTAAAAAACAAAACTAATTAAAATTACACACTTTTGTTTACGACAGAGAATGCAAATGAGCATTTTTAAGTATTGAAGGAAAATTCGGCTGAGTGAAGATAAGTTGAATGATTCCATCTTGAAAAACAGCACTTGAGTACAAACTCTAAATACACGAACGATCTGTATGCACACTAATAAGTATTCAAGACTGTTATGACTTAATCAGTTGAACTGACAAACATTAGACACTCAGGCCCTTATAAACCAGAGACCAGAGCTACTAGGTCTTGAGGGCGGAAAGTATCAACCAATAAACGGTGTCGGTATGTTGAGGGTGTTAACAATTTTAAGTCAACGGAAAATGACACATTGTATGGACCAATAAGCTTTATACTTAGTGCTGAAGGAGGCGCCCCTTGGGTGGCCGACCTATCTGTTTGACCAATGAAGTAAAAGATATGGTGATCTAAATTCACTGTGGATGTTGAGACTTATAGTGGGGAGCCAATGAAAATGACATAAAGAAGGAAGGGGTCCATTAAATGTTCTACGGCATTTATCACATACAAAGGTGATGTCCGAGTTAGGGCATTTTGAAGGGCTTTTACAATAAGTGCATATAAATGGACACTTATGCTTAAAACGATCGTTAAATCCTTTTTTGCAATATTCGCAGTAATAACTGACGACGAAAGCCCCCGTTATACTTAATATCACATTAAAATGGCCCATACTGTCCCCAACCCCATGAGTGTAAAGCAGATTTAATCTTTTTAGATTATCATCTGCTCGATCTTCATAGAAAACTTCAGATCCCTTTGAATGGATTAAATGGATTATTATTTTATATGTTTGTTTAAAGTATTCTTGAAATAAATTCAGTTCGCGGATACCACAATTGTTCTCATAATTAACACCAACCTCCCTACATAGACTATCTTCTTCAGCCTTAAGGCGATGCTCTTTTTTAAGGGAACACTTTTGTGCTTTTGTTAATTTATCAGCATACGCCTTGGCTATAATTAATGCACGAGGTAAACAACTATTGTCAGAGTTCTTAATTATAAAAATAGATTTTTTTTTTAATATTTACCATGTTTTCCTCCGCATACGGCTCGCTGATACGTACGCCGCCATTCACATCTTTAAGAAAAAGTAGGACATCGATAGAAAACTTGCCATCAAGCGTCTTCTTACTTTGAGTCATCAGGCTGATTTTATCCATAGTCCTTTCTATATCCAAGGAATGGAAATAGTCACCTATTATAAAACGTTTGTCTGACGGGTCGATCTGATGATCGCGCTTCAACGTGGCTATAATCCTCGAGATGTTCGGCCTTAGACCTGTAAGCGGCCCAATCGGAAAATGAAGGGTGCCCTTTTTTAAAAAATGATCGTCGTCTTCAGGTTCAGTTGCACAACTAGAAATAAAACATTTATTAGCATATAATTTAAAATTTGTAATATATTAAGCAAATATCAGCATTTATTTTTACTTACTCTCTTTCGTCCGGAGAACCACCCCCGTTCTGTATATGGTTCAATTCCGCGACAGCTACTGTATTTGAGACAACTATCATATTTTGCAGTAGGGCTTTCTTTAGAATGGTGAAATCCTTTGTAGCGTAATTCTGATCCATGATTTGCTTTATTATCTGTAAACTGCTGTTTTCTGCTGTTTTGACTGAATTTAATTGTTGGTGCAGATTTCATTACGAAACTGTGCTTGTCGCACTTTAGCAGAATTTGTACACAGATTAATTAATAATTTTTTATTGTCTGCCATGCTTTATTAAGTCTTTAGCAAACAATCAACTTAAGTGCCCGTGGAATCAAGACCGGAGCAATTCTTGAATCCTTCTCACCTTATTACGACCCCGTGAACTGGAGGCAGCTTCCCTAATATAAGAATCCGGTGTTACCTGATCCCCTAAGCTTAAGCAAGGCTAGGGCTCAGTCGTAAAGTTGGTGGGCGTCTAAGGTGCTTTTATCTCCTCAGCAATCAACTTAAGTTGGCCTACTGTAGTGTCTCTGTTTTGACACTATTGGTCCAAATAGAAAATTTAGTTCGCCTTAATTTCGGCGACACTGCTCTCTTGGGCCGTATTTTTAAATTCAAGATTATATTTTTAATTTTAGAGAAATTTATTTTTTGGGTTGTGTTGTGATCTAATTTAATCCCTTGACCTTACAAACAGTCTTGTCATTATTGTTGGGGTAATTTTTTGGACCACTGGAGACAAATTCCACAATATGATTACCATCACCGTCACCTTCAAGCTCATCTGTTAAATCACCTAAATAAGGCCCTGTCGGTGGCATAAATGGTTTTCATTAGAGCTGTCAAATTTAAAAATTATAGAATCTGTGTCATAATAAAGAATTTGTTCCGCTAATTTATCTAAAACCTTATACAATCTCATACTTGCCTGGGCGGTAGCAGGCTATTACAACACTAGCAAACGATAAAGGTATTTTAGCGCATGTATCCCGTACCTAATCAATAAACACAGTACGATTATTTAAAGGTGTGATATTTTTAATTATATTGCCCGCGTGTGAGACAAGATTGTGTAAATCTATTGATTTATTTATCACACTAGTCTGTGGCATATTCTCCCGTTAGCCCAATTTACCCCATAAACAATTTAGTGCTAATTTAGCTAGTTGACGACGGGCAGAATTTTTAGCAATTTTTTTAAAGTCTTAATCAATACCCTCATGCTCTTTATAATTTTTCACATAAATTTCTTTTTACTCCGAAGTTACGCAATCTTTAGGAAACCCCGGGGCTTCTTGCTTAATGAAAACGTGTATCCTTATTTGATCTACATGTAGTAATGTGTAGTGCTTTGAAAGGGCTACCATCGATCACCCACGTCCCATGAATTGTTCGTTCAGCACCCAAATGATTGCATGACTCTTTACTAAACACTTCAGCGCATTTTCTACAGAGAGTGAATAGTAATTCAGAGTTTAATTTTAACAGCTCTACAGGGAGATAGAGAGTTAGGAGGCAGTATTGGACACTTGATTAAACCTTCTAATTCCATGATTTTGGAGAAACAAAGGTGAGGTCCGAGTTAGGGCATTTTGAAGGGCTTTTACAATAAGTGCATAGAAATGGACACTTATGCTTAAAACGATCGTTAAATCCTTTTTTGCAATATTCGCAGTAATAACTGACGACGAAAGCCCCCGTTATACTTAATATCACATTAAAATGGCCCATACTGTCCCCAAATCTGCTCGACCTTCATAGAAAACTTCAGATCCCTTTGAATGGGATAATGGATTATTATTTTATATGCTGGCTTAAAGTATTCTTGAAATAAATTCAGTTCACGGATACCACAACTGTTCTCATAATTAACACCAACCTCCCTACATAGACTATCTGCTTCAGCCTTAAGGCGATGCTCTTTTACGACATCGATAGAAAACTTGCCGTCAAGCGTCTTGTTACTTTGAGTCATCAGGCTAATTTTATCCATAGTCCTTTCTATATCCAAGGAATGGATATAGTCACCTATTATAAAACGTTTGTCTGACGGGTCGACCAGATACATAGATGCGAAGAGGGTGTGCTTATGATCGCGCTTCAATGTGCCTATAATCCTCGAGATGTTCGGCCTTAGACCTGTAAGCGGCCCAATCGGAAAATGAAGGGTGCCGCTTTTTAAAAAATGATCATAGTCTTCAGGTTCAGTTGCACAACTAGAAATAAAACATTTATTAGCATATAATTTAAAATTTGTAATATATTAAGCAAATATCAGCATTTATTTTTACTTACTCTCTTTCGTCCGGAGAACCACACCCGTTCTGTATATGGTTCAATCCCGCGACAGCTACTGTATTTGAGACAACTATCATATTTTGCAGTAGGGCTTTCTTTAGAATGGTGGAATCCTTTGTTGCGTAATTCTGATCCATGATTTGCTCTATGATCCGTAAACTGCTGTTTTCTGCTGTTTTGACTGAATTTAATTGTTGTTGCAGATTTCGTTTACGAAACTGGGCTTGTCGCACTTTAGCAGAATTTGTACGCAGTTTACTTAATAATTTTGTATTGTCTGCCATGCTTTATTAAGTCTTTAGCAAACAATCAACTTAAGTGCCCGTTGAATCGGAGCAATTCTTGAATCCTTCTCACCTTATTACGACCCCGTGAACTGGGGGCAGCTTCCCTAATTTAAGGATCCGGTGTTATATATATATCATATTTTTAATTTTAGGGAAATTTATTTTTTGGGTTGTGTTGTGATCTAATTTAATCCCTTGACCTTACAAACAGTCTTGTCATTATTGTTGGGGTAATTTTTTGGACCACTGGAGACAAATTCCACAATATGATTACCATCACCGTCACCTTCAAGCTCATCTGTTAAATCACCTAAATAAGGCCCTGTCGGTGGCATAAATGGTTTTCATTAGAGCTGTCAAATTTAAAAATTATAGAATCTGTGTCATAATAAAGAATTTGTTCCGCTAATTTATCTAATACCTTATACAATCTCATACTTGCCTGGGCGGTAGCAGGCTATTACAACACTAGCAAACGATAAAGGTATTTTAGCGCATGTATCCCGTACCTAATCAATAAACACAGTACGATTATTTAAAGGTGTGATATTTTTAATTATATTGCCCGCGTGTGAGACAAGATTGTGTAAATCTATTGATTTATTTATCACACTAGTCTGTGGCATATTCTCCCGTTAGCCCAATTTACCCCATAAACAATTTAGTGCTAATTTAGCTAGTTGACGACGGGCAGAATTTTTAGCAATTTTTTTAAAGTCTTAATCAATACCCTCATGCTCTTTATAATTTTTCACATAAATTTCTTTTTACTCCGAAGTTACGCAATCTTTAGGAAACCCCGGGGCTTCTTGCTTAATGAAAACGTGTATCCTTATTTGATCTACATGTAGTAATGTGTAGTGCTTTGAAAGGGCTACATCGATCACCCACGTCCCATGAATTGTTCGTTCAGCACCCAAATGATTGCATGACTCTTTACTAAACACTTCAGCGCATTTTCTACAGAGAGTGAATAGTAATTCAGAGTTTAATTTTAACGGCTCTACAGGGAGATAGAGAGTTAGGAGGCAGTATTGGACACTTGATTAAACCTTCTAAACAAAGGTGAGGTCCAAGTTAGGGCATTTTGAAGGGCTTTTACAATAAGTGCATATAAATGGACACATGGTTAAAACGATCGTTAAATCCTTTTTTGCAATATTCGCAGTAATAACTGACGAAGTCCTAAAGTCTATTATGTTTACTCTAAAGATTAACAAGAAAACACATACATACCTGTATTTACTAATAAGTATTGAAATTAACATATTCAGCTTGTCCAAAAGGAACTTTGTTGTATCATCTTCTCGCCTAATATATCGTTCAGCCATGGCTAAAGTTGTTTGAATCAGCTTTATTATACAGGTATTAGAGAACCTGCAATAAACTGATTCAATCCGAATAACCAGCTCATTACTCGCAGAGTCAGTGTTACTGTTAAATATAATAAATTTATTTTAAATACTAAGTACTCTATGTATAAATGTATGGTAAAAAACAAAACTAATTAAAATTACACACTTTTGTTTACGACAGAGAATGCAAATGAGCATTTTTAAGTATTGAAGGAAAATTCGGCTGAGTGAAGATAAGTTGGTTGATTCCATCTTGAAAAACAGCACTTGAGTACAAACTCTAAATTCACGAACGATCTGTATGCACACTAATAAGTATTCAAGACTGTTATGACTTAATCAGTTGAACTGACAAACATTAGACACTCAGGCCCTTATAAACCAGAGACCAGAGCTACTAGGTCTTGAGGGCGGAAAGTATCAACCAATAAACGGTGTCGGTATGTTGAGGGTGTTAACAATTTTAAGTCAACGGAAAATGACACATTGTATGGACCAATAAGCTTTATACTTAGTGCTGAAGGAGGCGCCCCTTGGGTGGCCGACCTATCTGTTTGACCAATGAAGTAAAAGATATGGTGATCTAAATTCACTGTGGATGTTGAGACTTATAGTGGGGAGCCAATGAAAATGACATAAAGAAGGAAGGGGTCCATTAAATGTTCTACGGCATTTATCACATACAAAGGTGAGGTCCGAGTTAGGGCATTTTGAAGGGCTTTTACAATAAGTGCATATAAATGGACACTTATGCTTAAAACGATCGTTAAATCCTTTTTTGCAATATTCGCAGTAATAACTGACGACGAAAGCCCCCGTTATACTTAATATCACATTAAAATGGCCCATACTGTCCCCAACCCCATGAGTGTAAAGCAGATTTAATCTTTTTAGATTATCATCTGCTCGATCTTCATAGAAAACTTCAGATCCCTTTGAATGGGATAAATGGATTATTATTTTATATGCTTGCTTAAAGTATTCTTGAAATAAATTCAGTTCACGGATACCACAACCGTTCTCATAATTAACACCAACCTCCCTACATAGACTATCTGCTTCAGCCTTAAGGCGGTGCTCTTTTTTAAGGGAACACTTTTGTGCTTTTGTTAATTTATCAGCATACGCCTTGGCTATAATTAATGCACGAGGTAAACAACTATTGTCAGAGTTCTTAATTATAAAAATGGATTTTTTTTAAATATTTACCGTGTTTTCCTCCGCATACGGCTCGCTGATACGTACGCCGCCATTTACATCTTTAAGAAAAAGTACGACATCGATAGGAAACTTGCCGTCAAGCGTCTTGTTTCTTTGAGTTATCAGGATAATTTTATCCATAGTCCTTTCTATATCCAAGGAATGGATATAGTCACCTATTATAAAACGTTTATCTGACGGGTCGACCAGATACATAGATGCGAAGAGGGTGTGCTTATGATCGCGCTTCAATGTGGTTATAATCCTCGAGATGTTCGACCTTAGACCCGTAGGCGGCCCAATCGGAAATGAAGGGTGCCCCTTTTTAAAAAATTTTTATTTAATAAGCTATTACACAAATAATTAATATCAAGTATTATATAGCTTACATAGATCCATAGGCATCAACTCTCTGCTTCTTGTTACGTTCTAAACACTGGTCGTTAGCGGACCTCTTTCGTCACCTGTTGTCTTCAAAACTGTGTTTAAATAAATTAATTTATTAATTTTTTAAAATACTGGTATATATCGTTTAAATAATTTAAAATACTCACTCTGTATTTCTAATAAAGTTGATCAAGTAGGCTTGAAACAGCGCTAGTATGTCTTCATTTGATGATTCATAATACCAGGGGTGTGCCTATGAAACCGACCTTTAGAGGTGCGCACATAAACACATATTTTATAAAAGTGAAAAAAGATATTTTATTCAAAGTAATTTCCTTCGTTAGCAATACAATTCTCCCATCTTTCAGGGAGCTTATGAATCCCTCTCCAAAAAAACTCGTCTTCTTTCGAGGCAAACCATTCATCGAGCCATTTGGCAACATTTTCGTAATCTGTGAACTGCTGCTCCCTCAAAGCGTGACCCAAAGATGAAAACAAGTGATAGTCCGTTGGGGCCAAGTCTGGGGAATAAGCCGCATGTGTGAGAATTTCCCACCCAAACGTTTCAATGGTTTCTTTGGTTCGTTTTGCAGCGTGTGACGGAGCGTTGTCGTGCAACAAGATGACTTTGTGCTGCCTTTTTTGATATTCTGGTCTTCTTTGGCGTATAGCCTGGTTCAATTTCACCATTTGCTGTTGATAACGTTCCGTATTGACAGTTTCGCCAGGTTTCAGGAGTTCGTAATAGATAATTCCCTTCTGATCCCACCAAACACAAAGCATTGTCTTTCGTCCATATCGATTTGGTCTTGGAGTCGATGTTGATGGCTCACCTGGAGATACCCATGATGCTCGACGCTTAGGATTTTCAAAAAAGATCCATTTTTCATCTCCAGTAACAATTCGATGAAGAAATGACTTTCTTTTGTATCTGGCGAGCAGCATCTCACAAGTGGTTTTTCGGTTCTCTTGCTGCCTTTCGTTCAGTTCATGTGGAACCCATTTCCCGATCTTCTGGATCTTCCCCATAGCTTTCAGACGCTTGGAAATAGTTTCCCGAGTCACGTTTAACTGTTCTGCCAATTGTTGTTGTGTTTGAGTTGAATCTTCATTCAACAATTCTTGCAAATCGGTGTCATCAAACTTTTTGGGCGGTCGGCCACGTGCTTCGTTCTTAATGTCAAAATCTCCCCTCTTGAATTTTTTGAACCATTCTTTGCACTGTGTTTCACCAAGAGCATAGTCGCCAAAAGCTTCTACAAGCATTCGATGAGATTCCGCGGCCGTTTTTTTCAAATGATAGCAAAAAATCAACGCCGTCCGCAAATCACTTTGTTGAGGAACAAAGGTTGACATGTTTGACGTGGTGAAAAAAAATGTTGGGAGTATGAAATTGGAATTTTTTTGAGTTCGAAACTTAGAACAGACATAAACCAAACAAACAAACTCAATAACTAGACTGTATAGTACCAAAACTGGCCGCCAGGATTTTTCAAAGTAAAAGGCGGTTTCATAGGCACACCCCTGGTAAAGCTCTACATCGCGTAGTAGCTCATCGTCAATTGTCTCGATACTATTAAATAAAACGGAATGAAGTCCTAAAGTCTATTATGTTTACTCTAAAGATTAACAAGAAAACACATACATACCTGTATTTACTAATAAGTATTGCAATTAACATATTCAGCTTGTCCAAAAGGAACTTTGTTGTATCATCTTCTCGCCTAATATATCGTTCAGCCATGGCTAAAGTTGTTTGAATCAGCTTTATTATACAGATATTAGAGAACCTGCAATAAATTGATTCAATCCGACTAACCAGCTCATTACTCGCAGGTCAGTGTTACTGTTAAATATAATAAATTTATTTTAAATACTAAGTACTCTATGTATAAATGTATGGTAAAAAACAAAACTAATTAAAATTACTCACTTTTGTTTACGACAGAGAATGCAAATGAGCATTTTTAAGTATTGAAGAAAAATTCGGCTGACTGAAGATAAGTTGGTTGATTCCATCTTGAAAAACAGCACTTGAGTACAAACTCTAAATACACGAACGATCTGTATGCACACTAATAAGTATTCAAGACTGTTATGACTTAATCAGTTGAACTGACAAACATTAGACACTCAGGCCCTTATAAACCAGAGACCAGAGCTACTAGGTCTTGAGAATGTTTTTTATGTCAATCGATTTGTTACTTTGTGTTAATAGACTGATTTTATCCATCACTCTTTCTACATCCAAGGAATGGATAAATCACTTATTAAAAAAATTTTGTTCGACTTGCCACCGGTCAGTTATAGAAGCCCGTAGAGGGAGTGCTGATACTCACGCTTCAACGTGGCTATAATACGCGAGATGTTCTACCTTAGACCTGTAAACGATCCAACGGGAAAATAAAGGGTGTCCTGGTTTATATAACCGTTGAAACAAATGATGTATCACTTCTCGTCTGTGTATAATATAATTTACATAGATCCCGAGGTATCACCTCTCTGCTTCTTGTTAGCCCCTAAACACTGATCATTAGCGGTAACAATAGTATATGATCAAAATAAACTATAAGCACTTTGTAATTCCATGATAATGGAAATGTAACTATGTTATCATTTTATTTTTAATTGTATATGTATGTACACTCTTCTATTAATACCTACCGGTATTTGACTCACAATTAGGCGAGTTCCATTGCAAAGCCCGTGTCAAACATCTAAGTTTCGCAGAAGCATAACAATGCATCTAATTTTCAAATTTAGCTCGTGTGGAGCAAGCCCCGTTGGTGCCATTGTTGTAAGTCGCTTTGCATCAGGTGTTGTATGTTGCCTTCTCAGGGGATTTTGTTGGGGTTTTTCAATAAAAGTGTTGTAATTTTTAGAATTTATGTTTATTATATTAATATACAAGGTCTGGTACTTCGGAGGTTGAGAGAGAGAATGATCTCGCCCGGGAGTGGGGGGCGGCCTTTTATGCCTATCGCTCAGTCATGGATAAAGTTGATTGAATCAGCTTTATTATACATGTATTAGAGAACTTGTAATAAATTGATTCAATACTATTGACTAGTTCGTTACTCCAAAACGAAGTAAAAAATATTAAAAAACTTAGAAATTTTTGAAGAAAGTTCCATACATTTTTTAAATATTTATCTATGTTAGGGCTAGAACGTTTCTCTTTATAACATTTTTTCCTTGTAAATCGTTCTCACGTTTCACCATTATGTAAATAATGCTTTTTTTATAATGTTTTCGAAATCATGCTCTTTACAAACACTTTCAAATTGAAGGAAAATCTGTCATCTATTTTAGTGAAAATATCCGGGGTATTTATTGTCTTAAAAAAAATACTTTCGATAGCTCGCTTGGAAATTTTAATCGCATTGATAAAATCAGGTGACGGATAAAAAAGTTGCCCATCATCTTTCGCTGATATTAATGCGTGGCTGTCAGTAATGACATCAGTAAGAAAATCATTCTTGCATTCTTGACGGCCAACACCATTTAAATCGGCGATAGATGAAGCCGGCTATGTATACACTTGTCCGTGAACGCATCGAAAAAAAAAGTATCTTGGGCAAAATCAAAAGAAGCGTTGTCATTTGTAAGTGGGGAAGAAACAGACAATTTTAGAGTTTGTGATGGCTCTTTCTGTTGGCTTAAAACGAGTGTCTATTAAGGTCATAAGTTGTGCAATTCCATCCCATTCAAAATTTGCAGAGCTTGAGCAATAAACCATATTATTTATTAAACATGTTTTGTAAGCTCCACCTTGACCATGGCAATACCTATAGAAGAGAGATAGTGCAGATACTCTTCTTCTATGATCTAGTGACTGTAGGGATCCAGTAAGGGTAGAATCACCTATCAGTCTAATTGCACGCCTCTGTATGGCTTCCAAGGAGGAGAGAGCGTCTTTCGACGCCCCTCGCCAAAGGTGGGAACAATATTCAAGACACGGCCGAATTTGGGCTTTATAGAGGATTAGGAGTTGTTGGGAGGAAAAGTAACGCTTCGTTTTGAATAGGAAACCCAATTTCCTTGCGGTAGATTTAACCACAGAAGAGAAATGTGGTTGGTCCAGGAGAGATCAGATGTACTTGTCACTCCCAGAACAGAAAAATGAATCTTTGAACTCGAGACTATTATTGCTGTAAATAAGGGGAGGGCAAATCCTATTTTTTTGTCTAGAAATTAAACAACATTGGGTTTTTTGGGAATTGAATTTTACTTGATTGTGGTATCCCCATTCCTCCAAGAGACCAAGATCATCATTTATCGACGACACAGCCCCCAGACGACCAGTGGATGAGGTTTCACCAGTCCTGACTGAGAATTTTCAATTTTTTTAGATAAGAAAAATTCTTAACAATGAATATATCAAAAATTTCAGAATTGACAGGATACACGTAAAGAGACAGGTAGTTACAAAATTATTTGCCAATAATAAATTTTTCATTTTTAGCATTTCGTACAATATTAAAAATTTTTATTACAGCATTACCTACCAAACAATAACAAATGGTTAATATAAAGTTTGTTAAAACTACTTTCTTGTATTGCCTATAATTTTCGAAACCTAAATTAAGTCCATTTTCATGTTCATATAAAAATTCGGGCTAGTTTGTAGTTGAATATGTGTTAAATGTGCTGTTATTAGATTCAACTATTCTATTGTAAATTTGATGCAAAGGTTGATTTTACTTCCATTTTTTATGCAATTTTTAATTTCTGCCAGATAATTTTCAAAAGGAAATGATGAAAATAAGTCCAAAGTGTCATTGTATTTATTACAATCTAAAGTAAGATGAGTTAAAACATGAACTTTGTACACATAAAATTCTAGACCGTATATTATTTTACAATGAGCAACAAAAATATTTAATAACTCATTAGCCATATCAGTTCCAAAGACTTGCAAAAATTTTGGGCAAAGTAAAATCAAGATTCCACAATGTAATAAAATGAAATGCTCATATATAGCTAAACTAACGATATTTTTTAAAACTAACGGACCTAAATATAGTAAGAAAGTGCGAAACTCTGTAGCTTTCCATCGGGTCAATTCTGAAATGCTTCTAGGTTTTCTATTTATTTCAATTGGAAAATTCTCTTTTAAGGATTCTAAATGTTGCGATAAATTTGCTACTAGTTGTGTCCGAGGTCTAATTTGCAATTTACCTCCCACCCATGTGTTTAACAATTTTCTCATCACCCCAAGGCAGATACAATGCATATAGTCGATGGGAAAATCACTTACCATACCAATATTTAATTTTGTCAGTGGCGACACACCATGATAATGTGCATCATCAGTTTAAACAGAAATGACTGATCTGTCCTTAATTGTGCTAGTGGAGATAATGCCTGATTATTACTCTACCATTAACTAATCACCATACTCTAAAAAACAGGCCGCCCCATTTTTTGAGAACACCCTGTATGTATAAAAATGAAATTAACTGATTTATAAAGATGTAAATATATGTCTATACCTAAATACAAAGATGACCTGCTCACATTAGAAATATTCTTTATTGAAGTATTTATTATACCAACTTCGGGGCTCCCAGCTGCAGTCAAATCTAAAAAAAAAAAAAAACATCAAGAACTATGAGTTTGTTGCATCCATTTTTTTTATATTTATAGCTTTTGATTTTAGTCACTGCATAAAAACTAAAAAAATTTAACTATAGTAATACATATGACTGGAATAGAACAGTCTCCATTCGCATCTGTCTGAATTTTTCCATCACTAGCCATTCTTTATGTTGAATATCGTTAGCAACAACTCTCATGTTCTGCTTTAGTTTTTAGATTTGAAAAAGAGACCAAAGATATGATTTTTTAAAACTGAATAAACCCCCGTTTTGATATAAAGAATATTCACCTAATATATCGCTCAGTCATGGATAAAGTTGATTGAATCAGCTTTATTATACATGTATTAGAGAACTTGTAATAAATTGATTCAATACTATTGACTAGTTCGTTACTCCAAAACGAAGTAAAAAATATTAAAAAACTTAGAAATTTTTTAAGAAAGTTCCATACATTTTTAAATATTTATCTATGTTAGGGCTAGAACGTTTCTCTTTATAACATTTTTTTCTTGTAAATCGTTCTCACGTTTCACCATTATGTAAATAATGCTTTTTTTTTATAATGTTTTCGAAATCATGCTCTTTACAAACACTTTCAAATAGAAGGAAAATCTGTAATCTATTATAGTGAAAATATCCGGGGTATTTATTGTCTTAAAAAAAATACTTTCGATAGCTCGCTTGGAAATTTTAATCGCATTGATAAAATCAGGTGACGGATAAAAAGTTGCCCATCATCTTTCGCTGATATTAATGCGTGGCTGTCAGAAATGACATCAGTAAGAAAATCATTCTTGCATTCTTGACGGCCAACACCATTTAAATCGGCGATAGATGAAGCCGGCTATGTATACACTTGTCCGTGAACGCATCGAAAAAAAAAGTATCTTGGGCAAAATCAAAAGAAGCGTTGTCATTTGTAAGTGGAGAAGAAACAGACAATTTTAGAGTTTGTGATGGCTCTTTCTGTTGGCTTAAAACGAGTGTCTATTAAGGTCATAAGTTGTGCAATTCCATCCCATTCAAAATTTGTAGAGCTTGAGCAATAAACCATATTATTTATTAAACATGTTTTGTAAGCTCCACCTTGACCATGGCAATACCTGTAGAAGAGAGATAGTGCAGATACTCTTCTTCTATGATCTAGTGACTGTAGGGATCCAGTAAGGGTAGAATCACCTATCAGTCTAATTGCACGCCTCTGTATGGCTTCCAAGGAGGAGAGAGCGTCTTTCGACGCCCCTCGCCAAAGGTGGGAACAATATTCAAGACACGGCCGAATTTGGGCTTTATAGAGGATTAGGAGTTGTTGGGAGGAAAAGTAACGCTTCGTTTTGAATAGGAAACCCAATTTCCTTGCGGTAGATTTAATCACAGAAGAGATGTGGTTGCTCCAGGAGAGATCAGATGTAATTGTCACTCCCAGAACAGAAAATGAATCTTTGAACTCGAGACTATTATTGCTGTAAATAAGGGGAGGGCAAATCCTATTTTTTTGTCTAGAAATTAAACAACATTGGGTTTTTTGGGAATTGAATTTTACTTGATTGAGGTTTCCCCATTCCTCCAAGAGACCAAGATCATCATTTATCGACGACACAGCCCCCAGACGACCAGTGGATGAGGTTTCACCAGTCCTGACTGAGTGCAGGGTACTGTCATCAGCAAAGCAATGAATTGGGTTGGAGGTTACTCCCATGAGATCGTTAATGTACATAAGGAATCGCTTGGAAATTTTAATCGCATTGATAAAATCAGGTGAAGGATAAAAAAGTTGCCCATCATCTTTCGCTGATATTAATGCGTGGCTGTCAGTAATGACATCAGTAAGAAAATAATTCTTGCATTCTTGACCGCCAACACCATTTAAATCGGCGATAGATGAAGCCGGCTATGTATACGCTTGTCTGTGAACGCATCGAAAAAAAACTATCATGGGCAAAATCAAAAGAAGCGTTGTCATTTGTAAGTGGGGAAGAAACAGACAATTTAGAGTTTGTGATGGCTCTTTCTGTTGACTTGAAACGAGTGTCTATTAAGGTCATAAGTTGTGTAATTCCATCCCATTCAAAATTTGTAGAGCTTGAGCAATAAACCATATTATTTATTAAACATGTTTTGTAAGCTCCAACAAATTGTGCGCAGGTTGGTCTGTAATTTTGACCACATAGCCCTTGCACTAATACAAAGGAATTTTCTAGTGGATCTTGGTTCAAAGATCTTGTTTTTAAGTTTTTAAACCCATGATGCTTCATTGTTTTCCACAACGATTCTATCAATTTATTGTGAATTGTCGCAATAAGATTTGAGATCGATGGTGGGATTGCTTTAGAATCCTTGTTGTTTTTACTCTTTAAGACATCTTTTTAGTCGCCCGCACGAATTTCGGTGGTAGTCGCGCCTTATCCTTAAGCCTGCAAAAATTATTTAATAAATATATTTTTTTTTATAACCTATACAGTATATAATCCGCATTTAGATTTCATTTATTAAATTGTGAGTAATTCCTCTCAATTAATTCATCACAGCCACCATATATGGTTATCAATTAAGTTGGAAGCATCGTTAACCTCGATATTATTTTTTCTGGTGCTCTTCATGCAATTTATTTAATTTTTTGTTTATTGAAATACTGAACGCAATTTTTGAAAATGTAGTTGGGTATTCTGATTTTACAGTTTCTATAATGAAAAAATCCTTGAAATCTATTTTTGTAAGAACTCAAAAGAAGACGTTCAACTTCACCAGACTTCGATAAATAATTACTTGAGCCATGGTAACTTAATTGAGTTCAGATTAACCGTCACCTTTCCGTTCCCAATTTCGAGCAATTGACGTGAGAATACCTCAGTTGATCGATCGTTTTGCTGCTGGATATGCATATTTATAGTTAATTTCAACGTCTTTATGCACCGCCACAGGAGTCAAATGATTTCAGGCAAGCATTTATTTCATCCGCTGGTTTCGATCGAAAAATTAGAGGTAATTATATGCTTTGAAATCTACTGCAAGCAATATCCATGCTTTTCCGAATAGTTTGATGTTTCCAGACAAATCTTGCAATGGTCGTTCAAGAGCCT
>JAKCPI010023990.1:0-31466 GCA_023213315.1 Euborellia annulipes | reverse complement strand
ATATTTTTATATAAATTTATATTTTTTAGCATTAAAAATTTTTGTTTTTGTATTATTTTATAAAATGGGAGGGGGGGCGTCGCACATAGGAGTATTTGAAGTAAAAACCCGATCAAAATAGAAAAACTCAAAATTGATGCTTCTTTATCTACTATAACCGGTTTATTGGAATCAAGGACGGATCCAGAGGTGTTTCTCGGGAGGGGGGGTAACCTGGTGTGACTGGTCGCACAACACAATTTTTTCTTAATTTCGGAAAATTTAAAGGCGCATTCTGGCCAATTATTTATTATTTTCCTTATATAAGAATATAAATACGCGTACAAATAAAATTTTTAAGTATTAATTTTTAAAATTTTACATTAAAAATAAAATTTTTTCGAAAAAAAGTATTTTTTTTTTCAAATCTCGTGGAGGGGGTTATTACCCCCTTTACACCCCCCCCAACCCTTCCGGTTCGGCTACCTGGTCATAACATCACTCGGAACCCAGTCATTGTGTCAACTGCTTGTCTTGGTTCTAGGCGCTCTCATTTTCGTTAGTCAGTTTTTTGTGCAAAATGTCTTCATGTGGTGGTCAACAGAAAAAAAAACGACTTGAATGTGGAAATTGAAGGTATGCTCTCTATATTACAGTATATTTGATTCAGTTTAAACGTAATTATCACTGTTTCTTATAAATATCAAAAGTCGCTTTTTTGTACGTTTTTTTTTTAAGAAAATTTCAGACAAATTAGTGTTTTTGTTTATGTGTCGCGGCTTGTCGCCTCAAACTTTTTATCTGGGCATAAAGTTTAGTCCTTTAGGATGTAGAAACAAGAAAAATATATCCCCCCATCTCACCCTATATTTTCTTATAGTATTTTTACGTGAACGAGGGACTCCGTTCTTCGGGAGGACATGAAGTTAGTTGAATGAGTCTTTCTTCCATCAAATTCATTTTTTCTTCTATTTTTTTCCTTTGAACTCTTTCAAAATATCATAGAACTCCATTCTGGTAATTTTTTTAACTCTTCCCAAAGGATCTATAACAAAAGAAAACTAAAATTATACTAAATCGATTTAATGAATTTCTGTTCCCTCGTTCACTTTAAAGTCTAATAAAAAAATATGGGGTGAGTCGGGGTGAAATGTTTTTTCTTGTTTCTACATCCTAAAAGACTAAACTTTATGCCCATATAAAGTTTGAGGGCGACAAGCCGCGACCCATAAACAAAACACTAATTTGTCTGAAATTTTCTTTAAAAAATGTTCAAAAAAGCGACTTTTGATATTTATAAAAAACAGTGATAATTACGTTCAAACTTAATCAAATATACTGTAATATAGAGAGCTTACCTTCAATTTCCACATTCAAGTCGTTTTTTTCTGTTGACCGCCGCATGAAGACATTTTGCACAAAAAACTGAGTAACGAAAATGAGAGCGCCTAAACCAAGACAAGCAGTTAAAACAATGACTGACTTCCGACTGACATTGTGACCAGATAGCCGAACCAGAAGGGTCGGAGGGGCTGGATTCCAATAAGCCGGTTATAGTAGATGAAGAAACATCCATTTTGGGTAGCATTAGGTAAACTTTGAGTTTTTCTATTTTGATCGGGTTTTTACGTCAAATACCCCTATGTGCGTCGTAAGATTAATCATTTCTAAGGGAGGCGTGATAACATAAAGTTTGGAAACCACTGTTTTAGTCTATTTGCCTGAAGTTTATTTAATATTCGAATCTTAACTAAATGGTTAAGTTTTTTCGATGCTTTTGCCTGGATCATTTCATATAATCATTCGCTTAGGTTGGGAACCGAACCACTGACCCTTAGATCATGAGACCTCTCTACCTATTAGCCCATTTTATGTAAGTTGTGTAATAAAAAACTATAGTTATTATTCCGAAGGTAAATCCTTGTGTACTTTTCAAGATAATTTTAGCATTAAAGAACAAATTTTTTTTCTCAAGTTATGATTTAACCGAAAAAAAAAAAATAATTCCAACTTGTTTCTTATGCAAAGACAATATAATAAAATAAATACTCCGGAAGCAGTCCCCTTCTCTTCTTTCGACAATTTTCTAATTAATATAATCATCAAAAATAATCGCTAGACTAAAAATAAAGCATCGAGGGCAATGGCTCTTGTGAATTGGATTTATTAAACGTTCTCTATGAGAAACTCCCTCAAAAGTTAGCGTGACGCCATCCAATTCGTAATCTTTTTTTTTTTTAATAGTTTTGTCGCATCCATGACCCTGAAATGACCCGATCTTTAAATTCCCACACTCGTTATATGCAAACACCACCTGGGTTACTTCTTGGCTAATTATTATTATCGCCAAACGCGAGAAATGTTCAAGATGGATGGCAAAAACTTTTTTTTTTTATTCGAAATTAATGTTTATTTAAGAACACCCTTAATATTAAAATAATCATGGATAATATTTCTTCCGCCTTAAAAAAAAAAAAAGAAGTTTAATTTTATTAAGATTAGGGATTCCTTTTCTTGACGATGTTTGTATTAATGAAGATTAATTTAAACAGGAAGCAAGTGATAATTTAAGAAATTTTTCAATAAATTATATACCTTGCATGGAGTGTAAAGAATATAAATGAATTACAAGAAGAAAAGTTTTTTTTATAAATAAAAAAAAATAACGAGACGATCATTATAGCACTACAGACAAATTTTAAAATTATCTCAATCATGTCTACATACAAGCGTGAAATTTTGAGTTTGGATTGTTAGGGGGGGGGGGGGCATTAAAGGTCTTCGGACCTTATTCATTAAAAATAAAAATATATTATTCGACTATCTTTTGGTAACCAAAAATCCTTTTCCAAAAAAAGTCCAATTAGAACCATTTCCTCAATCGTTTTTTAACAAGTATAGGCTATGCTGATTTGATATAAAATTTAAATTTCACTGATGCTGGCACTGAGGCAGCCAGAATAAAACACAATTTTATTTCAATCTGCTCGTCGACGTTTCGGGTGCTAATCGCCCCCTTCCTCAGGACTGAGCAGGTGCCAATTGTAACAATAAGGTTTCATTTGTTGTGACATTTAGATTATAATGTATAGCAAGTATGTATTTCAATACAAGATGATGTTACAGCATATCTCTCGATTAGAATTATTCATTCTAATCGAGAGATTTTAAATCATTTTGTATCGAAACAAAACATACTATGCTATCTAGAATTATACATTGTAATCTAAATGTTTATAATATCACAACAAATGAATTTTATATATATTTAATTTTTTCACCTGCTCAGTCCTGAGGAAGGGGGCGATTAGCACCCGAAACGTCGACGAGCAGATTGAAATAAAATTGTGTTTTATTTCTAATCCTGGCTGCCTATCCAGCATTAATCATATACAGTCTCCAGCCAAAGAAAATATATCTTTAAATTTCACTACTTGTGATCTCCTAAAAGCCATTTTCAAAAGTGGCATAGATTTGGCCATAATAGTAAAAAATCTGGTGTGACTGTCATACAGCACACAACTTTCTCTTACCTTCGGTAATCGAAAGTTGTGTTCTGTGCTTGTCACACCAGATTTTTCGTGTCGAAATGTGTTTAGTTTGTTTCCGCCAATATATTAGATGTAATAAAATTTATAAGTATGGGAAAATATTTATATTTTGTTACCATGGCAACCATTTCTCCTATCTTCTCTATGAAGTACAAGAGTAAAGTGCGCTTCAAACAATTTTGAGAGCAAAATGAGAATATACATTTGAAAGAGCATCTAAAAAATAATTGATTTTTGAATTTTAATCAAAATCGTTAGAATTACGTTGGAAAAATCGAAAAAAGTGAAAAAGCAAATCAGTAAAGTACTAGTACTTTTTGGCCGATTTTGATTAAAAGCTTATTTTCACGAGATTTTGACGGATATACACGTTTTGAGGTCCCCTGAATCCAAAAAAAGTGGTTTTCGCAACATGGTCTGTCTCAGTTTTAAAATTTTGAAAAATAACCTTAGTTTCATTTTAAATGTTATATTGGAACTAAGATATAGCTATATCTCGACACAAAAAATCTGGTGTGCCAGCACGGTTCTCTTACCGAAGGGCAAGCAAAAGTTGTGTGCTGTCACACCAGATTTTTTAAAAATATCTTTCTAATACAATATCATTAGCAAAAAAAATCTGCTTTCATGAAAGGGAAACCAACCTCTAAATCTCCAATTGGGCCTAATTATAAAAAAAATTCTCAAATGACGCTGTCTTTGAAATTAGAGGAAAATATAAAATTTCAATTTTTTATTTGTCCATTGAAATTCAATGTCATTTCAAAATAAAAACACTCAACTGCGCTTAGGCCTTTGAGGATTGATAAAAAAAAACATTCTTGTTCAATTTGCATTCAATTTATTATGTTTTGTTGAATAAATGCTTTCTTAGAGAGTTTCAAGAACATGCATAATGGGAGTAAACATGTCCAGATCGAGAGCTAGATAAAAAAAAGCGACGTTTTGACAACGAGAGAGAGATTTTTTTTTAAATCTTATTTCAATTCAATTAATCATATATCCATATTTAGAGAAGAAAACTCTCTCTCTATCTCTCACCTTCAAGATTATAAACGTTTCAAATTTCAATCTGTTACATATCTGACTCTTATCTATTTGAATATTAAATTGCCTCTTTCCCCTCTCTACTCTTTCTTTTTAAGGCCCTGTATGGCTGTTCATATGTTTTTGTCAATAAGAGGCCTTTTAGGGGTCTTAAAAATTTAGCCAAAAAGCCCAACTATTACGAAAATTTCCCAACAGATGGCAGCACTGGCGCAACCAGGGGGGGGATGGTAGGGGTATAATTAATCTCGTGTATTTGTTTGATTTTCGTTGATCTTTTAATAATGAATAATTTATAAATATTATATATCATTTATAACATCATAAAAATTAGCGGCGTAACTAGCCTTTGAGGGCGGAGGGGGCGAAGCTCAACTGGGGTGCCATTTTTCGTTCGACTTTTTTTTTTAGTATTTCGAATCTGGTTCGATCTTTTTTTTGTAATTTTTCTCCGGATTTATGATATAAAATGAATTTATTATGAAATTTCAAAAAACAAGCCGGAGATTTTGGTAAAAAGTCGGAAAGCCGGATGCGCGAGGGGTGCCAAAAGCTTTTTGCGCCTGGGACGGGGGGGGGGCGAGCGCCCCCTTCGCCCCCACCTGGATACGCCACTGATAAAAATATATAAATATAGCCTTTAAGTGATCTGATAATGCCGGCTGTTAGACTAGCCTGCCATCTTTTGCAAGAGTGCTGAACTATTTGGCCGTTAATTTAAAAAAAAAATACGAAATTTATTTTTGACTTCGTCACTACTGTTTTTAATTATTATAGGTTGGTTATTAATATTATACATTTTTAGATTAAAAAAAAAAAAAAATTAAAATATTCATAATAGAACGTTTTTTGCATTTTCTATAATTTTTAAATTAATCGTAATTAAAATGCCTCACTAGTTTTGAACTAAAGATTCAATGAACCCTCCTGAAACTCCTTAATTTATCTTATCAACTACTATATGCCAGTTAGGAAATTATATTTTAGTGTAGGCATACGTTCAACAGCTCTCTTCTTCTAGGCCACCCATCCAGATATTGAGAGATGCTTATTGATAATGATCTCTCATCTTTCTTAATTTTAAAATCATTTATTTATTGACAAACTCTTTATTTCAAATTTGTAAGGAAAAGTTCAAGCGTTGCTAACACAAAGGCTAAAGGTGATCTTATTAACATTGGCTTGTTATAAAAAAAAGCTCTTTTTAACGAGCTCTCATTTGAAATGAGAACTAAATTTATATAATGAAATGAATTTTATTTAATAAATTTGTTCTTGATTTTAATAAGAAATTTTATGACTTCCGGATATAAATAAAATATTTCTGAATGTTAAGGTCTGTGGAGCACATGATATTTTTGCTCAATTTATTTTTATAAAGAGCTGGCTGGACTTCCAAATTATGGTGGCCCTATCACTTTCTCTTACATCTATATATATGTTAATATATAGAGAGAGAAAGTATTGGATTCATGTCAAAAATTCGATGTCGAGATTTTGATGGATCTTCACGTTTTGAGGTCCCCTGAATCCAAAAAAAGTGGTCTGTCTGTCTGTGAACAAAATATCTCAAGAACGAAAAGAGCTAGGGGGTTGAAATTTTATATTTAAGTTAGGCATCCCCATGGGACGTGACAGGAAGCTTTTGAACAAAATCTACCAAAAAGTACTAGTACTTTACTGATGTACTTTTTCAGTTTTTTGCTATTTTCTCAAAATTCGCTACAACGATTTTGTTTAAAATTCATAAATGAACTATTTTTTAGATGCTCTTTAAAAAGTATATCAGTAAAATTTTTCGTGGAAATCGTTTGAATTACACTTTACTGATGTGCAAGGATTCGTAGCTCAACACCATCTATGAATCATCGCCTGGTCAAGTTTGGAACTAAAGTGCTAAGAGCAACTAAATATATCTCGACACAAAAAATCTGGTGTGACAAGCACAGCACACAAAAATTTTTTTTTCTATATATTTTGATATTATCAGTTATTTCATTGATCAAATCCAAATATATAATTTGCGAATGCCCCATTCCCCTTTATTCATTACTACATGTAACAAATTCGATTAAGATGATTATATAAATTTGCAAAACGTAAAATTGATTGATTTCTCTTTTTTTATTTTAGTTAAATTAGATCATTCATTATTAGTGAAGCCTTTTTAGTCTCAGGTTTTTCAATTCTTTAATATCAATCTCTAAAAACAGCCCTCGGGCCTTGGTGTAGTTGGTAGCGTGCTGGCCTTCTGTATGCCAGTCTCATGTGACAAAATTTTATTTCAATACTAATAAATTGAAATAGAGGCCGGGTCATACGCAGATTTATACGGAAAATAATTAAGCTTATACGAACAATTTTAGGCTGTTTTTTTATTCCAGCAGCTCTTCTTTCTTTTAACACTAAATCTTCTCTAATAGATGGAAGATAAGTCATTCATTATCTATTCAGAAAAGGCATTAAAGCTTTTTAATGTTCGGAGAGAGTCCTAATTAAAGTAATTTACCAAAATAGATAAAATAGAGTCCGAAGTGACCTAATATTTTTCTGGAATAAAAATACCTGTTCTTCAATTAAAATTTTATCTATTTATAGTCTACTAAAAAATACATATTTTTTTACTTTCTCTTACCTATGTATATATGTAATATATATATATATATATATATATATAGGAGAGAGAGAGAGAGAGAAATTAAGTTTATTGGATGAATTTTAAGCATGAAGGAATTGAGCTACGAGGTTGAAATTTTATATTTACGTTAGACACCCTCCTGGGACGTGACACGAAGCTTTTGAACAAAATCGTTCAAAAATTACTAGTACTTTATTGATGTACTTTTTCAGTTTTTTGCTATTTTCTCAAAATTCGCTCTAACGATTTTGTTTAAAATTTATAAATCAATTATTTTTTAGATGCTCTTTAAAATGTACATTCTCATTTTACCATTGAAATCTTCTGAAGACCACTTTACTTTTGTACTCCATGGTAACAAAATATAAATATTTTCCCATTCTTATAAATTTTACATCTTGAAAATCGAATGTATCGTACTGTCGGAAACTAAATACATGTCGACACAAAAAATCTGGTGTGACAAGCACAGCAGATTTTTTTAAATGTGTAATGACTGCTTAATTGGACCCTGTTAGTGTGTCAAGCGCCAGGTACCGAGTTTTTAGAAAATTAACATTAAAGTTTTTTGTTTTGATTAGGTTATATATAATTTTTTTTGTCAATTGTGCAAGTAACATTAAATATAAATTTTTTTAAGACATATTTCATAAAAAATACTATTAATTATAGCATTTGAAACAATATTCCGTGCTTAATTCAATTTTTAATTTTTTTTTGGCGCTTGACACACTAATGCATAACAGGGTCCGATTAACAATTAACAAAGATACGAATGAATTCGGGCTTATTTCGAAAGTATGCCAGCCAGCCAGCCAGCCAGGATGATCCTGGGTGTGGTCTGGGCTATGTTTAAATGCATTCCAGATGAGTGGCTCAGGAATTAATGGATCAGGGGCTCTGACTGACAAGTTCATGAACGTCAACAAATAATAGTCATAAAAAGGGTTCGAGACCCGTACAAGGGCAGCCTTTCAGTCCTGGTCCAGCCATCCCCCCCCTCCGCGATCTCTTTTAAATCATCTTCTAATATAATTATAATGAATGAATCAAGAAAAAAAAGAAAAGAAATTTCAAATAAGCAACTATCGAAATTAATTAAGATCGAATTAGAAACATTACGAGGTTATTAGGTCTCTGATTGTAGAATTTGATTTATAATCTAAGCGCTCGCTATTGTGCTCTCTTTTTATTTTATTATTATTATTAATTAAACTATAAAATAAGAGCTAGAGGTCTATAGCTGATTATAGTATGAAGAAAGTTTTACCATTTTTATTTTTATTGTTTAAATTATGTCGTTTCGAGCAAATATGCGACCATTTTCAGAGCCAGGCCAATGTTTATATGGACGATGTTATGCATGAAGGAACCAAGTGTCATTAACCTAAATCTGAGATAATGGGCATTTCATTTGGATAATTGTAAACAAAACCAATGAAAATTACATTTTTTCTTGTTTGATACAAAAAAAGTACACAGAGTAATAATGTGTTTTAAATAAAGATGTAGATCTTCTTTTTCCCTACAAGATAGCGGTCATCTCAATTTCAATGATAATGGCGCTTGGTTCCTTTATGGATATCATCGTCGAAGCCCCGGGCTTAGTGTAGTTGGTAGCGTGCCTACCTTCTATACCGAAGGTCGAGGGTTCGGACCCCAGGCAGTCCAATGATCCGAGAATGCCTGGACCCCCCAGGGCCGGAACTACGAGATTTTTAAAGGGGGGGGGCAAAATTTAATTTGATTTTTAAGGGGGGGGGTAAATGTGATAATTACCCCCCCCCCCCCCCGAGATTTGAGAAAAACATTTTGTTTTCGGAATAAAATTTTATTTTTAATGTAAAATTTTAAAAATTAATACTTAACAATTTTATTTGTATATATATATTTGTAAACAAGTACAGAATGCACCTTTAAATTACTGAAATTAAGAAAAAAATTGTGTGATATGCGACCAGTCACTCCAGATTTCACTACCCCTCTCCCGAGAAACATATCTGGATCCGCTAATGGTAATGAATTCTTTTTTTCGAGTGAGTGTCACTCCCTCTCAGTCCATAACAACACAATTTGGTCATTGAATTTATTGCATTATTAATAATTTCTTTGGCCAATATGACCAAGAGGATTAATAAATTGACAATGGCTTGGCCCTGATGATGGTCCTATATGCGACCGAAACGTTGGCACTTTACATTTAAATAAAAATTGAAAAAACGACTAGCTGCGTTGCTCATTGGAGATTTCTTGAACCTTAAATAAATCGTATTATCAGCTATACACCTCAAATAAGTAAAGTATTAGTACTTTTTGGCCGATTTTGTTCAAAAGCTTCGTATCACGTCCCAGGAGGTGCCTAACTTAAATATAAAATATCAACCTCCTAACTCTTTTTCGTTCTTGAGATATTTTGTTCACAGACACACACATAGACCATGTCGCTAAAAACACTTTTTTGGATTTAGTGGACCTCAAAACGTGTATATCCGTCAAAATATCAACATCGAATTTTTGACATGAATCCAATACTTTCTCTCTATATATATTTACATATATAGAGGTAAGAGAAAGTAAAAAACTCATATGTTCAAAAAAAACTCGAAGATTAAGCTTAATGTTGCTATCTGGCGGATAATTTTGCTAGTTGATCAGAAGTGAAGCAAGCGACCCTAGTGTTATTTTGAGGCTGGAATTAAAATTTTGTTGAAATAACTGGACAAAAGCAACTGTTTTTATGTTTATTTGTTTTATTCCCATATAATGTGCGCAGCCTACTCTTTCCTCTGTAATTTCTGTTTATTTTTAAATACTCATAATTTTGAATTAACTTCCTTTTCTAATTACTGATTCACTCGTTTAGTAGGTACAAAGAATAATTAAAAGAAAGCTTATGTAGATGATAAGCATTTTAATATTTAAATGAATGTTTCTTCACTTGGTTAAAAAATTCTTAATTAAATTTTTATTTGAGAGAATTTCTTCGAGGCTTGGAGTCAGCCAGTTGCAAGTCACGTTAATGTTAGTTTTCTTTTATTTTTTTTAAATTTTGTATGCAAATGGACTCTCCCAAAAGACAAATATTGTCGACAAAAAAAATCAATTTACAATTTTCAACACTTTGAAAGCCTCAAACTCAAATATAGGAATTTTATTACGTAATGAATTTTATATTTTGATGGCAAATAACTCTATTTTTTAAGCCTATTTATTCATTGATCTGCTTCCCTGTTATTTCCTCCAGTTTTCTTTATTATTATTTTTTTTTTACTTTCTCTTACCTATAGACTATATAGACCCTGTTATGCATTAGTGTGTCAAGCGCCAAAAAATTAAAAATTGAGTTAAGCACGGAATATTGTTTCAAATGCTATAATTAATAGTATTTTTTATGAAATATGTCCTAAAAAATTTTATATTTAATGTTACTTGCACAATTGACAAAAAAAATTATATATAATCCAATGAAAACAAAAAACTTTAATGTTAATTTTCTCAAAACTCTGTAGCTGGCGCTTGACATACTAATGCGTAACAGGGCCCATATATTAAATATTAAAATATAGTAAGATTTAAACTTTCGACCGTTGGTTCCCGTTGAAACATTTCGTAAATTAAAATTAAATATACAAATTAAACACTAGGTTATTTGTTTCAAAGGTTTTATTAATTAAAAATTAACACTTGAACATATTTCGACAATTCCTTGTCATCATCAGAAGTGATTACATTCTAATTTAGAATCACTTCTGATGATGACAAGGAATTGTCGAAATATGTATCAAGTGTTAATTTTTAATTGATAAAACCTTTGAAACAAATAACCTAGTTTTTAATTTGTATATTTAATTTTAATTAAAATATAGAGAAAGTATTGCGATCATGTCAAAAATTGAATATCGAGATTTAAATGGAAGACCCGGAGTCCAAAAAAAGTGGTTCCCGCAACATGGCGTCTGTTTGTGTTCAAAATAAAGCATAAATTCATTCAGATAATGAATTTTTATAAAAGAAATTTTTTTAAATACTTGCTTTACGTCAAAGTAGAAAACGATAGAACAATCCCTTTGCCCTTCACCTTACATGTCCTCACACAGACGCATATCTACATGGTTTTAAACTTGTTGTTACAGGTTGAGAGCAGCTTCAGACCTTTTGCATATTCGCCCGAGTCAGTATAGGCTGAGTAGCCAGTGCAGTTAACATCTCCGTTTCCACGCTGGTCCATTTCATCTCCTCGACTTCTTTATTTGGTGAGCAACTCTTGAAATTTTCACAATTCTTATTCATTTTTAAATTATAAATATGCTGATATATAAATCGTTGACAAATTCAAACAATTAATTATTAAAAATATGACAAAATGATTTCATTTCATTCAAAGCACATTTATCTTTTACATCCCTGAGTAAAGGAAGTATTTAACTAAAAAATTTTTAAACTTTTTGGGATTTATGGGTATAACACTTGCTAATATTACCATTTAGAACCAATATTTGATTTTATATTTTCATCTGTTGGACTAAAAACGTTTTCTAAATCACTTTTTTGAATAACTACTTGTTACTTTCTCTTACCTATATACCGGTATATTGATATAGTATGTAAGCGAGGTGAATAGCTGAATCAATATGTAGCAGGCTAAGCAGCTATGATAATTTCTTTATTGCATTCGAACCCACAGCGAAGTTTCGGTCGATTATGCGACCATCTTCATGGTTAAGGTTCAGTCTTATGTTTTTTGATAGACATTTTATACAATTTAATAAAGATCTATCAGGTGTATTAATTACATTCAGCACTCAGTCCAAGTCAATGTCTATCAAAGAACATAAGAGAGTTTCTTGTGAACCCTAGACGAAGATGGTCTCCTAGTCGACCGAAACGTCGCGTGGGTTTGAATATAATAAAGAAATTATCATAGCTGCTTATAAAGAGAAAGTATTCATATCAAAAATTTGATGGAAATACACGTTTAGAAGCCTCCTGAGTACAAAGCCGCAAATTGCAAGTGTTCATGAAGTTGAAATTTTATATTTAAAATTAGGCACATATACTTCCGTGAAAATAAGCTTTCCAATAAAATCGGTCAAAGAGTACTAGTACTTTACTGATGTACTTTTTCAGTTTTTTTCCTACTTTCTTAAAATTCCATCTAACGATTCATATTAAAATTCATCAATCAGAAGCTTTTTTAAGGGGAACGGGAGCGAAGTGGTTACGCATGTTTTTCCCTATAAGATGGTGTTGTGTGCCATAAAAATTATGCCCAAATATCAAGTAATTCAAAAATTGAAAGACAAAAGTACAAAAGTAGAACTCTAATACGTAGTTAGCCCGAAGCGTAGGCTCAACTCCCAATTTGGATGTCAAATTGGTTCATTGGCAGCTGAGCAAGTGGCAAAAAAAGTTTCACCTGATTAGTAGCCACTTGCTATCAATATGGAATCTGTTTAGCCGAGTTTACATAAGAAAATGAGTGTGTAATAATCAGCCTTCCCTTTCTCTCTCATTATTCTAAATGTTTTGCAGATTTACTTTAACCTGAATTTTTCTTGTTAGTAAAATAGAACATGTATGCATACATAAATCATACAAGACAATAAGTTCAATTTACCTAGAATTTTAAAAAAAAAGTGGAACTCAGAAAACAATTTACTTTATTTATTCCATAAGAAGTTCATTTTAAAATTCGATTCTCTCTCTTCAATCATTAGTGTCAGAACTGATACTCTGAGGGATTGCTTTCATGGGAATAATAATGAGGTGTGTTCCCGTTTCCTTCCTCAGGAGAGGTACCCCAATAAAATATTTTTTTTGGCATTTCAGAAATTTTGATATTTTCCATTTTTAATTGTGGCCCTCACTGTACCTTAGAATTCATTAAGCATTTAAAATTCAGACAACTCGTAAAATTTATATTAATACTATAAATAAAACACTATTCGCTTCTACCCTGAAAGGAATTTGATTCTCTATTAAATATTAGAATTGAGAGATTGTGCGTTTGTGGAATCGACTCTTACGCCCTCTTTATTGCAAATATTTCGACTGCTTGGCCGGATTATCCTGAATTTAATTTAAATTTCCATGTGTGATCTGAAGATGAATGGGATTGAGTATTTCCGTGTTGGGCCAGCAGAGGCCTCTACTGGCCAGGTGGGCACCTGGGCGCAAATGTGTCAGGCGTCGGCGCCGTGCCCATTGGAAGCATTGAAACCGGCCAATTACGTAAACTGTTTTCTAATCGTTTGACGGAGCCGAGGCCAAATGCCAGCCAAACACCTCCGATTAACGAGCTGCCCAAAACACACCTTTAATTAATTATGCCAAGAAGCCTGCAATTTTTTCAATTATCCTATCATTTTGTTTCTTAAATAATAATTTAACTTTTTTTGCCTCACTAAGAATACATCATAAAAATAAAAATGTATATTTAATGCAATTCAGCAGATCAGGATTCATTTATTTTTTTAAAATTAAAAAAAAAATAATAATTAAAAAACAAAATAAACCATTGCTTTCGAGGACACGTCCAAGTGGGCTGAAATCGAAAAAAAGCGGCCATAATTATCTTTTTTGGGCGGATTTTTACAAAATTAAAACTATACATACAGAATCATATGTTCTACTATACCCTTCAATATTTTCATATTTTACCAAAAGGGGTTGAAATTACCCCTTGACAAAGTTGAAAAAAAAATTATGATGTGTGAAATATAAAGAAAAACATATGTCAAAAAATCAAAAAAAAATATGCGTTTTCAAAAATGACATTTATTTTTACAAAAAACATACATGGGGTGAACTACCCCTTACTGAAGGGAGCAAAAAAATATTTTTTTTGATAATTACAAGCAATATGTCCTTATATACATTTTAATAGATGCTGATTCCAAATATGTCATCTATTTTTACAAAAAAACCTACATGGGGTGAACTACCCCTTACTCAACGTGTTAAAAAAATTTTCCTTTGATAATTACAAGCAATATGTCTTTATATACATTTTAAAGGTCACTCGTTACAAAAATGTCATTTATTTTTACAAAATATATAGATGGGGTGAACTACCCCTCACTGAAAGGAGCAAAAAAATATTTTTTTGGTAATTACAAGCAATATGCCTTTATATACATTTTAAAGTATTGCTGATTACAAAGATGACTTATTTTCTCTTCCCTCAACATTGGGGGAGGGGCTCGAACCCCTTGGGCCCCTTGGACTCGGCTTCTATGTCTGTCATTATACTTAAATAAAAATTATTTGCCAAAAAAATAAATATATTTACTATAATATAAAGCGCTAGCCACTAACTTCTGTTTTATGTTCCTCTTTACCACGCTCTCTCGCTGATTGGCCACAGACAGAGGAAGTGGAGTCAGTGAGGAAATTCAAAACTTCAAAATTTTGCGCCGAAGGCAGCAATTTACAAAATTTCCAAACAGGGAGCAAGAATAAATTTGATGCATTTGCTCGCCGAAGGCATGTAGGGCAGAGAGAAGTTCATATGGTTTGACGGAAATCATTGGTTTTTCTGCCGATTTAATTATAAAAAAAAATTAATAAAAAATCGGCGGGCAAATTCGGGCAAAAAGTTCTGATGCAATCATGTTCTACATGTATTCTAGTTTCAGAATCTATTGAGTTTGTTAGGGATCCGCATGGATCCCATATACTTTTGAAATTGAAAAAATTTTATATTGCTTTTTTTTACTTACAAAAAAATTTATTTAAAAATAAATAACTGAAATACAAGAAAAGCAAAAATATTTCCAAAAAGAAGATTAATTTATCTATGATTCAAAAAAAAATTCATTAAAATTGGATCAATATTAATGTATGAAAAAAATTCCTGAATATCGACTTAAAACGCAAAGAAAAGTTAGTAAGTTATCTTGCCCACTTTGGCGCTCTATAACTCTGGTTTGGGTTGGGTAAAAAAAAAATGAATTATTGTCCTGAGGTCCACATATAGTCTATTATTAGTGTGCAAAACGTTGTTTTTATATTTTGAAGTTCATTTTTTCGAATTATGGCCGCTTTTTTCCTATTTCAGCCCACTGTGCGTCGCGACGTCCTCTTCATCAGGATTATCAGGCGTATGTTAAAAATGTTTTAGAATAATTTGACTAAGCGAAAAATTTTGCTTTGATGTCAAAAAATTTATTTTTAATCAAAACGAAACTTAGCCAAACGCATTTTAACTATTTCACCTACCATATTTTAATTTATACAAAAGGAACAGTTTATTTTGATCCCCAATGAAAGTTTCCCAGTCCCAAATCGTTTTTTGAAATACTAGCCGCGTCCCTCGTCTTTTCTTAATTATTAGAAGCTTCACCTCTAGACAGAGGAGCTTCGCCCCCCCCCCCCTGGATCCCCTCATCTGGCTCTGGCCCGCCTGCGGCGGACCCTCGCCTTTTCTCTCTTTTTTTTTTTTTTAACACTCACACTTTTTTCTCATTCCACTCACATCACACAGTCTTTTCGGCAACTTAGGCCATTTAAGACTTTTACGATAACCGTTATTTAATAATATATATTTATTTGGGGTCCAGGCTTCTTATTTAAATTTTATCCAAATGGCTTAAGGGAGGCGAGGAAGTTTTTTTTTTTTTTTTTTTTTTTTAAAAAAAAACTTTTTAAACCACCCCACAAACACATTCACACAGTCTTTTCGGCAACTCAGGCCATTTAAGACTTTGACGATAACCGTTATTGATAAATATACATATAGGGGTCCAGGCATTCTTATTTAAGCCATTTGGTATCCAATTGGCTTAAATAAAATCATCGGACTGCCTGGGGTCCGAACCCGCGACGTTTGGTATACGAGGTTAGGCACGCTAACCTACTACGCCAAGCCCGGGGCCGCCTTTTCTTCTTAAAAAGAAAATTAAATTATTATTCCATTTCAATCCAGTGCCTGCTTGAGGATTTGTTTACATTCAAGGAATATAAAAAAGGAAAGAATACATAAATATTTCTCTATACATTTCCTATGGGAGAAATCGTAACATTAAAAATTAATAACTCAAAAAGTTAAAGAAATTTCGGGATGAAAATAATTTTCCTGATCCCGAGAAGGTCCTCTTTATCCATAGAAAATTTCCTATTGCCTAAATTAACGGGAAGTTGCCTGCGTGACAGACAGACAGACGGACATTAGCGAGTTATTCTTAGAAGATTCTGGAGAAAATATCTAAATTCAAAGTGATTTAAGGCCCTTGTCCTAAGTCCCGGAGGTAGAGCATTAGCATTCCGTCCCAGGCGACAAAAATCTATTTAAATTGAATTGGCTACAAATCAATTGACGACATAAATAGGGACGGGGTCTAAATGGCCTTAGATGCCGAAAAAAGACCTTAAACAAATTTAAAAAAAAAAGCATTCATTTGTATATGGCTATTTGTAAACCAATCCTATCAAATAACTTAATAATTTGAAACAAACTTAACAAGATTTTAATTAATAGGCAACAACAAATGTAGTTTTGGTGAACTACTCAACCGGAAATTTAAAATATCTTCTCTTTTTATTAAATACAAATTGTAACCTAAGAGGCGAGATCTCTACTTCTAATAATTACCCAATCTCGCTAGAGAACAAACAGTCACAAGTCATGAACTACTTTTTTCAATGCTTTGATAAATTTTACCATTTTTTTTCTCCATTCAATCTCTCAAGCTATTTCTACACCGTTTAAGTGTTTAAAAAAAAACTCGTTCTCATCTTAGACACGCTACAATGTCTTCTTTAGATAAATGAAGCTTTAAAAAGCTTAAAAATAAAGACAAATCCTATTTCATGCTCTTCTGAAGTAACTAAACTAGCATCTTCGGATTTATGGTCCGTTTAGCAAACGCTCGACGGGCTATGAGAATGAATAATCTAATTTTTTTTTTTTTTTAATTATTTCGCGTCCGGAAGTGACAAATAAATATTATTATCTTTTTAACTTGGAAACAAAAAGGTCTTTTACTACAAGCGGACGTTGTTAATTAGATTAAATAAGTCTTTAAAAATTTAGTGGGCCGTCGAGAGTCTTGTTGGGCTCCGGGCTGTATATTAATATGCTCGCTAACCCACCTCAAAAAAATTTAATGAATTATTCTGTTCCAATACCCCCCAAGGATCTTCCTCTGTTTACGGCCCAGGGGGTGCTTCTCGGGTGTGAGCAGATAACATGAATTAACTGTGATTTAAAAAAATATCTATCCGCACATATTATTGAATAAAAACGTTAATATTTTTGATCTGATTATCTAATACTGAGGCTGTAAATCAGCGAGAAACGCCCTTAAAATAAGAATATTTAAATATGAGAAAATTAAGAAAAATAAAAACACTATTCTATAAAATCAAATTTTTAACATAATAATATATATCATTTCTGATGATATATGCAGGGCCGTATTTACTAAGAGGCGGACTAGGGCCCGGGGGCGGCAATTTTTAGGGGCGGGAAAATTTATGAAAAAAAAAACTGCTTATTTATATAAAGAAGGTATATAGCTGAGTGTTGATAATCAAATAGGAAGAATGAATGAGCAGCTAGTTATATTTCAATTTATTAATAAACTAGGGCCGACGTTTCGGTCACATATGAGACCATCTTCAGAGCCAGGTTAATATCTGAAAATATATATAATCCTCGCCAAGTTATATTGGGCATACACAATTTTACGTAGCTTAATCATGATTAATGCCTCAAATTTTATTATTATCATACCATGGACAGAGAGTGAATGTGTATGCCCAATATAACTTGGCGAGGATTATATATATTTTCAGACATTAACCTGGCCCTGAAGATGGTTCCATATGTGACCGAAACGTTGGCTCTGGTTTATTAATAAATTGAAATATAACTTGCTCATTCATTCTTCCTATTTGCTTATTTACAGTATATACGTATAATTTTTATTTTAATATTCGTTAAAAAACTAAAGGAACACAGTATTTTTTTTATCAAAAAGTGAGGAAAAATATAAATAATAATTTCTATATGTTTCTCACTGTTGGGATGGTTGAAGAGAGAGGGGAAGAACAGTGAAGGCAAGAGTCCCCTGACTAGGGGCGGCAAATGCCTAAATTCGCCCCTGGATATATGCGCATTAAAAGTTAAACTTTAATTTTTGAAACCTATAACCTAGTGTTTTTAAATTTTAATATCTCCATAATTTTCAAACTAGAGCCTATTGGGTTGATAGTTTAAATTTAAAATTTAATATTTATAACAAACAACTAACTGTCGGAAAGTGAAGCGAGACCTCTACCATTGTTCCATTGTTAAATTTCTCAGAGACATTCTTTGCCTATGAGATCAAAACGATCATTGTTTCGTTGATATTAATTTATATCGAACTCAAACCCTTTTCAGGGTCTAACGAAAAACATAAATATGTTAACAGTTTCTACTTTGCCTATCGGCTGTGTCTCGGATATCGCGTTCGTGGTAGCCATTCAATTACTCACATGATTTATATATACCCCTAAGTTCAAAATACTCTTTATTTTTTATACGCGTATTATCGCTTCCATCAAAAGCAGAGATAAATATTATTGCGTGGGTCAAGTTTATAACCGGTGACACTGACTCCATTAACTCCCTAATTCTATAGCCTTTTCCGTGAATATTTTACTATTAAAATGATAACATCACAATTTACTAAAAAAATTAATGAACCTATAATTTACACAACAAAAAAAAAAAATTGAAATTTTAAGATAGGCTGTAGAAATAAAAATCTGGTGTGACTGGTCGCACTAGCTTTTTTGTGTCGATATATACCGGGTGTTTCATAAGTCAGTTTGCCGAGTAAGTGTATTTGTTAGAAGCAAATAATAAATGAATTTTATTTATATTGTAATTTAATTGAAACTGAATTAGGTTGTAAACTTAAAAGAATTGTTCAAAATAACTAACTTCACAGCGTTTTCATGTTGCACAAGCTGAGCAATCACAAAATCACCTGTGAAGGTTATTGTTGACATTTTTTATGTTTAGATTTGAGGTTAGTCCAAGTCATCTTCCAATAAACCTTGATGCACCTGTGGACGATAAGGTTTTAATTTTAAGGATTTCCTGATACGGTCTATACTAGAAACTGAAATGTCAAACTCAGCAGATCTCTTCGGAGTGATTTTTTCGGGCTCTGAACCACATATTCAGCAATAGTTGTTACGTTGGCATCACTTGTAGCAGTTCTAGGCCTCCCACTCCTTGGTATATCATGTAGTCTCTGCAAATCGTTTGTTCAATTTGTAAATGCCTTGCCTAGATGGAGTTGTTAAATTTATATAGATTAATCACAAGCCTGAGTGTTAATTGTTGAATTAATTTTCAGAACAAGGTGGCCGTGTATGATGTGGTGAATTTTTTTGTTTACTAATAAACCTTTTTGTTCTAACTCCTCTCTCAAATCAGTTTTTATTAATGCATTAAATTTAAAGTTTGAGGAAGTCTTTCTACAAATAACTGAATAACTTCTTCACTACTTTTATTTGTTTTCCACCAAGTTTTTAAAGGAAAATGCCACCTTTTTTTTTTTTTCGGTTGTTAGTTTGCGGTTCAGGTTGCTGTCAACACGAAATGCAAATGCAAATCTAAACCTAACCTCAAATCTAAACATAAAAAATGTCAACAATGACCTTCTTCAGCTGATTTTGTGATTGCTCAGGTTGTGCAACATGAAAACGCTGTGAAAAAAAATTTATTAATAACCATATTAGTCCTGATGAAGGTAGGCATTTAGTCTCCCGAAACGTCGACTATAAAGTGGAATAAATTTGGCCTGAAAATACCTCCAGCGTTTTCATTTATCGTTCATGTACTATAGTCAACATATAGACCCTAATAAAAATTAATTTAAATAAATAATAAGTAAAAATCAAAAAATCTATCAGTTTGTGTGAAGTACTCGTCCCATGTGGAGAAGGAGGTGGAGTCTCACTTAACGAATTATATAATTATATAGCACGTAATTTAGCTCAAATAAATATCAGTAAAAAAAAATTCAAATCCATATACTATATATTTTTTGTAAGAGATAGTTAATTCAATTTGCAAAGGTATAAATTCACCTGCGCGTAAGATTTAAATAATTTTTTTTTTCCTGTGGGTTCCCAGGAGCAGATGGGGGGATCAAGGTCGGCCGCGTGTTCCTTTGGTCTCCTTTGTTCTTTCAGAGAGTTGTGGTTTCCACATGAGGGCCCCCAAAACGCTAGAACCAAGCCAAGCACTGTTTACATGTTTAAAAATAGCAACAACTCGTGTGATAGTATCTTTTTCTTTTTCTCTTTTTAACTTGTGTGTGAATATCGCGAAAATAATCAATGAATGATGCAATTGTATTTTTCTTTTTTAAATATGTTGGAAATTTTTTTTTTTTAATCTTTTCGGCTACAGAGGCCATTTATTTATACACTAAAGTCAGTGAAAACGTAACAACTGTTTCTTCTTAAAAAGACCTATTCTAATCTATCTTAATGGCACTTTAATTTATTAAACATTTAATATGAAATATCTTAAACATTTCTAAGTAAATTTAACACAAGTACATATCATTTTAATAAATAATTACAATTTAAATAAAACAAAGACACAAAAGTGTCGAAATTTCTTTTATTAACGTTAAATTTCTAAAATTTTAAAATAGTCTTTCCATTTCAGTATTCTCTGACTGTTTTTTTTTGGAAATTCTTATAAAACAAAATTTTTTTATTAATATCCAACTAAACATATCGAAATTATGTTGATTTGTCCCTCAAATCGACATAAATATCCGAAATTTTTAATTTAAACCTTGCGGGCTTATCGGTTTCGAATTCTTTTCTTTGTGTCCCTTTGGTAACATTGTTGCTGACACCCATACCAAGTTTCTGCTCTTCAGCTGCTCATTTACCTTTATGACAGTGATTTTTTTTTTACATCAAGTTTTTATGTCTCGGCGATTTTTACAATGGATAAAAAAAATTGAACATCGTACTTGGATTAAATTTTGCTGTAAAAATGAAATTAAGTGTTCCGGCACATTAAAAATGTTACAATTATAACAATACTATTCGATCGACTCAAAAAACCACTACGAGGAGCCCGTTTTGAGAGTGTAGGAGGCAATAAAAGCAAAAATCGCTGGAGGCACTAAAGGCTATACCAAAAACCGACTTCTAGTAAAGCTTCAAAGGGTAGATCAAACGCTGGCACAAGTGCATCGCAGCCGACGGGGGCTACTTTGAAGGGACAACTTGAATTTTGAAGAAAAAACATGTACTTTTCTTTTTATGAATAAATTCCGGTTATTTTTTGATCATGGTTTCAATTTTTCTTTATTTTATTTAATTAGAAATGTATAAGATATTTAAATGTTTCTTAAATTAGAGTATCATTAGGATAGATTAGAAGAGGTCTTCTTAAGAAGAAACAAATTGTTACGTTTTCATTGTATACCAATACAATGTACCGATGGGTAGTGGAGGACGTTCCCCATGCTGATTGCGCAGTGTCGCCAATCCCGCGCTTGGCATTGCTTAACTGCAAAGATTGTGGTGACTTTTGTTATTTTCCTTTGCCATATTAACTCTTTTGCCATAGACAGGGCCGTCGAGAGCCGGCCCCCGGGGCTATATTAATAAGAACACCTTCCTCAAAAAAAAAAAGATTTTTATTTTTATACGAATATATATGCACTTAAGAGGAAAAAAAATATTTTCCAAATTCTTAATAGCTAATTTTCCAATGAATTCAACGATATTAAAAGAAACATAATTTGAATTAAAACAGGTTGTGTTGGGTGGAGGTAATAAGTTAACAGGTAGGAGAAGCAACATGCAAAGTTACACCTGTCTTTTGCTAAAAATAATTATTGCAAAATCGTTATATTGGAAGAATAGAAATATAAAAGAAATTCTTTTTTTTTGATCTTTAGAACTGAAATTATAATTAATTATGTTACCAACTTCATTTGTATCATTTGTCACTAACCTCTCGGTCACTGGGGGAAAACACAAATAAAAGATTTATTAATTTTGTAACATTTGTAGATCTACTGTCCTTCTGGTCTAAGGAAATTTTTTTTTTTAATTCAATTATCCAGAAAGGGGGAAATCTTTTTTACATAAATGATTCTTTTGTAAATTATACCTTGTTTCGAGGCACAGCGGCGTTAGAGAAATTAAATTCTTTGAGTCGAGAGGCAAATCTGAAACAAAAAAATTAGAAAAAATCAGAATTTACAAAAAATATCACAGATGATAAATATATCTAAACTTCTTTAGGAAACCTCGAGTACTAGTACTTTTTTTTTATAGATTTTTAAAGTGGAACTTTTATTTAATGGCCTCAAATTTTTTCGTTCTTCTATCAGTATGTCGCGTTACAAGCCGTGACGCTACAAGCCGTGAAGACAAAAATCGGAATTTGAATTTATTTATTTTTCCTTTCAATACATTTCCTCGCTCTTGGCAAATGTATTTTTACAAATAATTTTATAAAAGGCATCTAGCCAAGCTCTTTTCTCTTTTAATTTTTTAATGATTTGAGTCAAAATTTTTAATTAAATAGGAAAAACTTTAATAAAACCCCATTGCAATTTTCTTAATAAAATTTTAAAAGAATGAACAATTAAATGATAATATTTTAATTTGAGCTATTCATTAATGCATTTGGATGCATGGAGGTTCTTAGATTGTGATAGGGAATAAAATGGTTCGTGCCTTTTACAAAAATCGGAAAGTTGAAATTTAATATATATGACGAATTATAAAAAAATAAATGTGAGATTTAATTATTCAATTTTTAAATTGATAGAATATAATTTTTAAAATAATTGTTAAGATTAAAAACGCTATTTTAATACCCTTAATTGAATAATTTTCTGAAAATTTTCCAGATAAACGCCTACGACCCGAAAAAAGTTTCACTTTCATCGTAATTTCATAAAACCACACAATTTTCCTTTGACTATTTCTTTCAAATTTTAAACATGTACTATTTCCCGTAAATAAAACAAATTACACTAGGACTCGTCTTAGGGAAATTTTCTTTACCGATTTCTTACAAATTTTAAATATCTATTATTTTTGGTATAGAAAACAAAGTACGATTGATCTCGTTTTTGGGAAACCAGGCGTACTAGTACTTTACTGATATACTTTTTATTTTTTCCAATTTTATCAAAAAGAAAAAACCTGCGCTTTTGCTCGGTCATCCAGGAACTTAATAGTAAAGTTCTGTCTGTTATTTGTAGAATTAAAAAAAAAAAACAATTTTGACAAAATTTCATAATATCCAAAATCAATTATTTAAGTTTAGATTTCTGGAGTGATCGAGTTACAAACGATGGAGGAAAACAGGAAGCCATTTATAGTTTTTTTTCGCTAAATTTTACCTAATTTTAATGTTTCTAGATCCAAAAATTACATATCTGATTCCCTCTTCTGTGCAGGAGGCCGAAGAAACCCCCAAAACCGCCCCATTACTCCAAAATGTTTTAAGCCCTAATTTTGTTCAAAATTGTTTAGATATTTTTGTTTTACAAACAAAGAAAAAAAAGAAATCTTTAATCTTGTTTGTATCAATTAAAGAGCTCTTTAATTGACGAGACTCTTTCCTGGACCTTCTCTCGACTTGTTTCCCATCAATCCGACCTCCGAGGATGTCCTTTAAAGGCCGAAACGGCGGCGACATGTCAAATACAACAACTCCTTATCAATAAATAATAAAGCAACAATACATGATTGGATTCAACTGACAAGCAGTGAAAGTCATGTCATGATTGTGAACTTTGTAAAAAAATAAATACGTAAATAAATAAGTACATTTTTATTCTTACGCTTGAGTGATTTTCATAAAATATTAACGAGAGAAGGTCTTTTTTATTGATTTTCTATGATATAATTGCGAAATGATATTTTATTTCTCCTCAAAAGTGAATTCGATTTTATCTTTTGAGAGAGTTAGTCATGACGATTTAGGAGTTTAAATAATATCAATAACAGGGCATTAAGAAAAAAAAAAAACATCGTTTTTCCATAAATGAATCAACGACCGAGATGCAATCCGATAAGACCTCCCTTGGTCTCGTATCTAATTCAAACACTATTAACAAGGGTAGTTTTCAAGCAGGGTTAATAATTTCGTTATAAAAAAATAAAATAAAAATCTGGTGTGACTGGCGCACAGCACACAACTTTCTCTTACCTTCGGTAATTGAAAGTTGTGTTCTATGCTTGTCACACCAGATTTTTTGTGTCAGGATATTTTTTCTTTTATTTAATTTAAGGGCTTCTACGTCGATCGGAGCCTATTTAGACCCCATCCCTATTATTCAAATTGATTGGTATCCAATACAATTTAAATTAATTTTGTGTTTTTATAATCACCCTGAATCCAAAACTTTCTCTCTCTATATATATTACACAGGGCAACAGTGCAGTGATTTAGATCAATTTATAAAAAAATTCAAAATGGAAAATTTATAAACATAGAAATGAGAATATACATTTTAAAGAGCATCTAAAAATTAATTGATTTATGAATTTTAATCAAAATCTTTACAGCGAATTTTAAGAAAATCCAAAAAACTGAAAAAGTAGTTCAGTAAAGTACTAGTATTTTTTGGCCGATTTTGTTCAAAAGCATATTTTCACGCCCTAGATGGGTGTCTAGCTTAAATATAAAATTTCAACCTTTTAGCTCAATTCCTTCATGCTTTAAATCGAAAAAATCTGAAAAAGTGCAACAGTAAAGTACTAGTAGCTACTCTTTGGCGGATTTTGTTTAAAAGCTTCGTGTCATGTATCAGAGGGGTACCTAACATAAATATAAAATTTCAACCTCGTACCTCTTTTCATTGGCGTAGCCAGAAACTTTTGATGGGGGGATCAAGAAATTTTTTTCAAAAATTTAAGATTATTTTAGGGTTTTTACAAATCATTTTGGTTTTGTTTTTTTTTAGCTAGAGTAAATTATTATATTTTACTTTCTCTTACCCTAAGTGAAATATAATTTGTATTAAATATTTAGTCATGGCTTGGGGCCCATGGGGGGGGGGAGGTTTGAACCCCCGAAACCCCCCCCCCCTGGCTACGCCTATGCCTCTTTTCGTTCTTGAGATATTTTGCTCATACAGTCAGACCATTTGCGGAACACACTTAAAACGTGTATTTCCATCAATATCTCAATTTCGACATGGATCCAATACTTTCTCTCTATATATATTAACATACATAGGTAACAGAAAGTAAAAAAATATTTATGTATTCATTTAAGAGGTTAAGGTTCAATATTAAATTGAAATTATATAAAATTCTTAAAAAAAAACTTTTGATAGTAAGTTAACCTAACTGTTAAAGAATTTTAAATATTTTTACTTTCTCTTACCTATATACATTATATGTATTCATATATAAAGAGAAAGTATTGCATTCATATCAAAAATTCTGATGAAAATAAACGTTTTCATACCCCCTGCGTCTAAAAAAGTGTCCCCCAAAAAGTCTGTCTGTGTGTGTTCAAAATAAAGCATGAAAGAAATGAGCTAAGAGGATGAAATTTTATATTAAAGTTGGATACCGTCCTGGAGACGTAACCCGAAGTTTTTGAACAAAATCGACCAAAGAGTACTAATACTTTACTGATGTAGCTCATTTTTACTTTTTTTCTATTTTTATCACCGGGCAACCTGGAACTTGATATAATAAAGTTAATATTTTCAGGCTGTATTTAATGCAACATTTCGGCCACTCATCTACAGTTAACGCGGAAAAATTATTTATTAATGATAACAAATATCAAAACACAAATTTTTACAAAATTATAATTATGAATAAATAGCCAACTGTAAATATAATTTAACACACATCAAATAAATAAATAAATACTTTATAATATTTTCTTTGAAATTCCGTCTTTTGTACAATCAGTCAATTTGTTACCGAATCTTTTCGTGTGTTAAGTGAAGTTTATATGAGAGAAGAATACATGTCACCTACATGTGGATTCGAGTGGCACAAAAGAGATTTTGTGTTGGTTGGGAAAAAAAAACGAATCGAAACTCTGTGAACGTCAAATAGATTGAAGAAAACATTCTAAATAAGTGAGCGAGTGATTCTCTTCGGCAAAAAAGAAGACTACTTTGATAAAAAATATAAAACAACAGAACGTGAATGGCGAGCATGAGTGGCCCAAAATAAGGTTTTATTCAATCTTCACTAATATGAACTTTTTTCATTCTTCTGAATTGTATGAGAAAGGAAATAGTAAGCCCAAGTAAAAATCTGGTGTGACTGGCGCACAGCACACAACTTTCTCTTACCTTCGGTAATCGAATGTTGTGTACTGTGCTTGTCACACCAGATTTTTTGTGTCGACATGTATTTAGTTTCCGACAGTACGGTACATTCGTTTTTTGTAAAATTTATAAGTATGACAAAATATTTATATTTTGTTACCATGGCAACCATTTCTCCTATCTTTTCTATGGAGAACAAGAGTAAAGTGGTCTTCAGAAGATTTCAATCACAAAATGAGAATATACATTTTAAAGAGAATCTAAAAAATAATTGATTTTTGAATTTTAAAAAAATCGTTGGAGCAAATTTTGAGAAAATCGAAAAAAACTGAAAAAGTGCATCAGTAAAGTACTAGTACTCTTTGGTCGATTTTGGTTAAAAGCTTCGTGTCACGTCCCATGGGGGTGCCTAACTTAAATATAAAATTTCAACCTCCTAGCTCTTTTCGTTCTTGAGATATTTTGTTCACAGACACACACACAGACAGACCATGTCGCGAAAACCACTTTTTTGGATTCAGGGGACCTCAAAACGTGAAGATCCATCAAAATCTCGACATCGAATTTTTGACATGAATCCAATACTTTCTCTCTATATATATTAACATATATATAGAGGTAAGAGAAAGTAAAAATGATCGAGGGATCCACACGCCCGCAGCAGGTCAGCATAGTGAACCTTTAGGGACACACCGAGATATATATACACGCCCACACCAGGGACACACAGGGATACACACAGTAGAACGAAAGTGACCAGAAGAAAAATGTGTGTCACTTTCCTGGTGCGGGCGTGTGGATCCCTCGATCATTTTTAATCATTTTTACTCTGGAGTTTATAAAAAAAAAAAAATAATAAGTTAGAGACAGCAATACCTCGCATAGTCCGGTTTGAAATTTTTTATCAAAGAATCTAAAAAAATTTTAAACTAAAATTAGCTTAAAAAAATCTGGTGTGACTGGCGCACAGCACACAACTTTCTCTTACCTTCGGTAATCGAAAGTTGTGTACTGTGCTTGTCACATCCAGATTTTTTGTGTCGACATGTATTTAGTTTCCGACAGTAGGGTACAATTGAATTCAAGATGTAAAATTTATAAGTATGGGAAAATATTTATATTTTGATACCATGGCAACCATTTCTCCTATCTTTTCTATGGAGTACAAGAGTAAAGTGGTCTTCAGAAGATTTCAATCACAAAATGAGAATATACATTTTATAGAGAATCTAAAAAATAATTGATTTTTGAATTTTAAAAAAAAATCGTTGGAGCAAATTTTGAGAAAATCGAAAAAAACTGAAAAAGTGAATCAGTAAAGTGCTAGTACTTTTTGGTCGATTTTGTTCAAAAGCTTCGTGTCACGTCCCATGGGGGTGCCTAACTTAAATATAAAATTTCAACTTCCTAGCTCTTTTCGTTCTTGAGATATTTTGTTCACAGACACACACACACACACACACACACACACACACACACACACACACACACACACACACACACACACACACACACACACACACACACACACACACACACACACACACACACACACACACACACACACAAAGACAGACAGACAGACCATGTCGCGAAAACCACTTTTTTGGATTCAGGGGACCTCAAAACGTGAAGATCCATCAAAATCTCGACATCGAATTTTTGACATGAATCCAATACTTTCTCTCTCTATATATATTAACATATATATAGAGGTAAGAGAAAGTAAAAAGTGTTTGGTAGTAACTATCATACCTTAGTCCGGATTAAAATAGTGCAACTGGGGCTCGCAAAATGCTCTGTCTGTTTGTATGTATGTCTGTGTGGGAAAGCTACGAGGCTGAAATTTTATATTTAAGTTAAGGTACCCAACTTAGGGGCGAAAATAAGCTTTTAAATCAAATCGGCCAGAGTACTAATACTTTACTGATGTACTTTTTTTTATTTTCTCTAAAATTAAAACAATTTTGATAAAAATTCATAATTCAATTCTTTTTAGATGCTATTTAAGATGTATATTCTCATTTTGCCCTTGAAATTGTCTGAAACACACTTTACTCTTGTACTTCATAAGAAAGATAGAAGAAATATTTGCATGTTAACAAAATAAAAATATTTTTCTATCAGAGGGTTGCAGGAACAGAGACTGGCAGTCGAATTTTTTCTTTAAATATTTTATTGGGTCGACGTTTTGATCTCAATAGAGGCCATCTATCGAGACCGAAACGTCGGCCCAATAAAATATTTAAAGAAAAAAATTTGACTGCCAGTCTCTGCTCCTGCAACCCTTCCTTGATACAATTCAACATCCACAAATACAATACTAATATTTTTCTGTTTATAAATTTAACATTCTGAATACTGCCGGAAACCGGTGACAAAAAATCTGGCGTGACAAGTACAGAACGCAACTTTCAATTACCGAAGATAAGAGAAGGTTGTGTGCTATGCCGCTATCACATCAGATTTTTTGTTTTTATTTAATTTTACTTATTTAGATTTTATATTTCGAAATTTTTCACTAATTTTTTTAGGACGTTTTTTTTTTTGCCAAACCCTCAGCAAATAATAATTAAAATTTGAGGTGAAAACAACATCCTGACTTTTTAGAATAACAATTTCGAATAAAACATTTGAAGAATTTTTATTCTCAAAATTACAGTATTTATTCGTCTTGTGCATTGGGTTGATCAGCCCCTAAGCTGGCTAAGTAACACTATGTACCGTCACAGTTCAAATAAAAGGCGTGATTTATTACCGACATTTCGATTACCATGCCCTTACCAATTAATTATTACTGAACACTTTAGCCTGCTCTTTTTATATTAGGACATTGCGACTATGCATAACAAATTTATTTATTTTTTTGAATTTCTTTATCTGCCTTTCACAAAATTCGCTTTGATTTATTTTGGATTTATTCTTGAATTAAGGATTTGAAACCTTTCGAAAGGGACTTAATCTATATAATTCCTAAATTAAGCCATTTGATTTTATTAAAAGTACTTTAATTCGACAATATTGACTGATTATTTTGCCTGAGGGGTTTAGTCTAAATTAATTTGACTTCGGCCTATATCCCTTCTACTTATATCTATTTCGTTTGCTTTCGAAAAATCAGATTCCCAAATTTGCCTCTAGAAGACTATAGCCGAGGTACCTCCTCCGGTCTGTGTAATATTGTGAAATATTTTTCATCTTCAATTTTATATTAAATAATAACAATAAATTGAAATAAATTTAATAATAATAATATATATATTTATAATAAATATCGTCCAAAATTAAAAAAAAATTATTCATTTTCGATTAAAAAAAAAAAAAAATATGAATTTATTTTGAAAGATAATTTTACTAGTTTTCTAATCTTTAGAGCAGAGTTTCCCAACCTTTTGAAGTCCACCCCAATAGTGCGTTGCGAATAAAATTACACACTAAGGACACCCTTCCTTGAATTTAAAAACATTAAGTTTAATTGAAATATTATAAAATAAGAGTTTTTTGTTTTGATTGGATTATAGATATATCTTTTTTTTGTCAATTGTGCAAGTAACATTAAATATAAATTTTTTTAGGACATATTTTATAAAAAATTATATTATAAAAATTAATTATAGCATTTGAAACAATATTCCGTGCTTAACTCAATTTTTAATTTTTTGGCGCTTGACACACTAATGCATAACAGGGTTCATATATGAAATATATAGAGAGAAAGTATTGGATTCATGTCAAAAATTCGATGTCTAGTCTGTGAACAAAATATCTCAGGAACTAAAGAGCTACGAGTGTGGAATTTTATATTTAAGTTAAGCACCCCCTTTCGCCAAGGGTGAAAATAAGCTTTTGAACAAAATCGGCAAAAAAAGTACTAGTACTTTACTGATGTAATTTTTAAGTTTTTTTTTTTCGATTTTCTCAAAATTCGCTGCAACGATTTTGATTAAAACTTATAAATCGAATATTTTTTAGATGCTCTTTATTTTGGTTTATCTCAATACCTCGCCGCACCCTTTAGCCAATCACACGGCACCCTTGGGTTGGGAATCACTTCTTTAGAGTTTCCCCATATTTTCAAGGTGTAATGAAAATATCTAATCATAGAGAAAAATATCCGAAAAATTTTACTAAAACGGATTTTGGAATTTTTAATAGTGAACAACACGCTAGGAAATAGAAAAAAGTAGAAGGGATGAAGGCCAAAGTCAAATTAATAGAGATTAAATATCCCCCCCCCCTCCTCCCCCGAAAATATTCAGTCAATATTGTCGAGTTAAAGTACTCTTAATAAAATTAAATGGCTTAATTTAGGAATTATATAGATTAAATCCTTTTCGAAAGGTTTCAAATCCTTAATTAAAGAATAAATCCAAATTAAATCAAATGTAAATAACAAACGAATTTTGTGAAATGCAAATATAAATGTTCAAAAAATAAATAAAAAAAATTGTTTTAAGTAATATACATTGCGTAACAAAATCATAAAGGCAGTTATTTTCTGGAATCAATGCATGATATTTTTGTGACAAGTGTCTTGCACTAAAACAAAATTCTCCATCAAATTTTATCTCAATACTTTCACATTAAACAAAACTGTAAAGGAAAAACTAAAATTTGGCGATTTTGAACCGTAACAAAAATATAAGGCACATCAAAAAAAGGCTTATGCTTGAAAATATGACTGTCTTTAAAATTTTGTTATTCACTATAGAAAGCGCTCAGAGAAGACAAAAAAATTTATTGTTTTTATAATAATAAGATCCGCGTGAAATGCAAATTAACTCAAGAGAAAATGCGCCCATGTAAGACGCTTCTTCATCCATTTCATGTTCGAATATAGTGATATTTTATTATATTTTTCATACTACCCATTTAATATAATAATAATTTTATTTAATAAGAAATGAAAATTGATTCTAAATTGACAATATTAAATATTTAAGTACTGTCTTT
>JAKCPI010023989.1:0-13033 GCA_023213315.1 Euborellia annulipes | reverse complement strand
TTTGATTTATAATGTAGTTGGTCAAAGGGCATACATATTTATTTTTATACATATAATATTTCACTCTTTGTTCTCTGAAATTCAATAATGTTTTTCGGTATTGACTGAATCATCAATGTATTTTGAACAACAAAGAAAACATAAGTTAATTATTAAATGGATTCAAATTATTATACACGTCCTTTGACTCATCTCTCTTCATTTATAAATCAAAAGACTTATACATTATATACTACAAATAGGCCTAAATAAAGAAGTTGACCAAAACATCATGGGTTTTACGGAAATAGACATTTTGCCTTGTACTCTTCCATAAATAAAATTCGAAACAAAACAAAATTAGTATCTAATATTTTTTTAATTTTCCAAATTTCTATTGGAAATTTTTTTTTTTTTTTTTTTTATTTAGCTTTTATGCCATGTTCTAATTTCTCCAAATATCTTTAACTCATGTCATTTTGATTACTAGAAATTTACAATAATTCTTTCTATATCTAATTAATATCATTATTTAAATGCCGGGAAATTTGGGTTGAAGCAGATAGGTATCATAAGTTTTTGTTAAACTAGACCAGTGATTTTTAACCATGGATGCGAGAAAGAATTTTGAAGGGTGCAAGTCGATTTGTAGAAATATATCTATGTAAGAATGATAGACAGGAAGAGAGGATGTCAAATAAAAGGAGAGCCTCTATCGAATAAAAATCCCCATTCAGAAGATGTTTCGGGTTTAATTAAATAAATCCATCATCAGTTCTTAAGAGCTGAAACGAGCATAAATAATAATTGTAATACAACAACAAAATATTTCTTAAATTATAAAAAACATCAGATCTTACATTATTGGCAATCTCAAAGTGTTCACCATTGAGATGCAGATAGATATATGTTATATATAGGCATGCATGACATGGTATATGCAAATATTTTATTTTTTATATAATTTTGTATATGTCTATATACATTAACAACTCTATCTGCATCTCAATGGTGTACATGTACACCTTGAGATTGCCAATAATGTAAGATCTGATGTTTTTTATAATTTAAGAAATATTTTATGTTGTTGTATTACACTTATTATATAATGCTCGTTTCAGCTCTTAAGAACTGATGATGGATTTATATAATTAAACCCGAAACGTCTTCTGAATGGGGATTTTTATTCGATAGAGGCTCTCCTTTTAGCTGACATCCTCTCTTTCTGTCTATCATTCTAATTGTTGAACAGCCGCTTCTCTTATCTACATCTATGTAATTTTATCATTCAACTTTCCTTACGCAATAGATCAACAACTTGAAAATTTACAAATGTGAAAGTGATTACCTTTTTTTTTTAGGTCGACAGATTATAGGGGATTAAAGAGTTTTTAAGACTTCAAGGAGTGCCGATTACTAAAACAGGTTAAGAAACTCTGTACTAGGTACTGTGAAAAATACCTTTTTCAAAGCAGACAAGAAAGCTTTAGTGTGTGTGTGCCATTTGGGCTGCCTAACTATCGGCCTTTAGTCTCAATACTATTGCAATAGATGGTACATTCTTCAGTACTGCCTTTTGATAGACGCTTTTCTTACAAAGTTTTTCGATCTTTTGTCATGGTATCAAAATTTTCCTGTCTTCAATAAATAATTATTCAGATATTAAAGGATTTCGGATCAAAAAATAATCTTTAGAATAAATAAAATTTCTTTTTTTTTCTTTTAAGAACTTTTTTGAATAACAAGTGATCTACCACTGTGCCACAGCCCAGAAGCAAGAAATTTCGTTTCTTAACTTGTGCTGGTTGCCTGAATATTTAGGGTTGGTCATTTGCGAATAGATTCTTTTCATTTGGTCTTATTTCTTACAAATTCTTTAAGAAGTGAAAATTTGGCGCCTAGTCTTTACCCCTAAACTATCAATACTATTCGAAAGATAGTGTTTTGTTAAAAAATATGAAACTTGAATAAAAACAATTTTTATTAACTTACAAAAAAAAAGATCAACTTCGTTTAGTTAATAATAAATAAAACATCTTGTTTTTATTTAATCCATTATCTCTTTAATTGTCGATATAACGATATCGAAAACTTCTACAAAAGTTTGATTAATATGTTTATTACAACAAAGAAAAAAAAACATCGTTTTCAATTACTTAACAAAAAGTTAAAAAAAAAAAAGTAAAATAAATGGCGATATTACTAACTCTCACTTAAAGAAACTTTAAATTTCTATCAGCAAAAACCCCCCCCCCCAAGAATATTATAAACGCATTTGTCTTCATTGATAAAAAAAAAAAAAAAAAAAAAAATAGGATTTATATAAATACAATTTGAATGAATCTGAAATAAAAATTAAATTTTTTTCGAGAGGATATTTTTGCAAAAAAAAAAAAAAAAAAAATAGGGGATGATGATGGAAAATAGAATTTCTATTAAGTGGGAAAAAGTTTTTATTACACCCTCTTTTTGGATATAATAAATAACATTCATCAATCATTTAACAAATACTTATATGTTCGAGATATAGAAAAAAAATATTGGATAAACTTGAATCAATATAAAAAAAAAAAGTAAAAAAGGAAAGGGTTTGAAATGAATAACGCGGAACGTTAAGTTAGGAGGTCTTTATATAAACACTCCACATACGTACACATTATACCAATATAATAGATATGCGATGCGAGTGAATATACAAGATTTCCAGGTGAATTATTTAAGGGATCCTCTTTCTCGTTAAGAGAACAATAAGTTCATTAAGGATGACAAATTGCACAGCAATTAGTATACAGAGTTGTTTCGTTAAGACATCCCTCTTTCTCTCTCTCTCTTTCACTTTATAATATAAATTCTCAAGAGAGAATTCCAATTAAATTTGAATATTCAAATGTAGGTATATATAAGATTGAATTGAGAAGTAATTTGAAATAGATTATTAATTAATCATTTTTTTTTGACAATTGTAGGTGGCACTAGGTAGTAACTCGGTATAAATGAAATTACGAAATTTCATATACAATAGAAAACAGCTAGATATACAATTAAATGTGAATTCACTAAGTGTGATTAAATATACCATACACAGCTATATTTCAATAGTTTTATTTTCCTTCATGGTATTAGAGGAAGTCTGTTTGCGAAAAGGAAAATGAACATATAAATTTTGACTATAATTTTTACTAGAAAAAAAGGTCAAATCCGTTTTCTCTCTCACTACTTCAATTTATTTGCAAATATTTCGGCTCCTATACAGGGGCCATCTTCAGTGCTTATATGAATTTTATGAGAGAGATTGTCAATTTTGTAAAAATATTTGAGAACAATTGAGCGCATGGACTTCCTGCCTGGATACCCTGGCATGATTGGCAGGATGCACTGGCATAGAACGTCCTGGTACGAAGTTCATGCGCTCAATTGTTCTCAAATATATTTTTACAAAATTGACAATCTCTCCTATAAAATTCATATATGCACTGAAGATGGCACCAGTATAGGAGCCGAAATATTGCAAATAAACTGAAGTAGTGAGAGAGAGAACGGAAGCTGGGTTTTTTTCCTTATCGTCCTCATCTACGATTCCCAGCTACAAGCAAACTACTGAATATATTATCGATGCTGGGTAGGCAGCCAGGATTAGAAATGAATCACAATTTTATTTCAATCTGCTTGTCGACGTTTCGGGTGCTAATTGCCTCCTTTCTCAGGACTGAGCAGGTGTCAATTATAACAATAATAATGACACCTTATTATTATAATTGTTGTTATTGTTATAATTGACACCTGCTCAGTCCTGAGGAAGGGGGCGATTAGCACCCGAAACGTCGACAAGCAGATTGAAATAAAATTGTGTTTTATTTCTAATCCTGCGCTGCCTACCCAGCATCGATAATATACACAGTCTCCAGCCAAAGACAATAAATATTACCTTCAAACTACTTTAATTATATATTCTTAATTATATAATTTTTTAATCTCACTCCCACAATTTTTCAAAAACACTTGTTAGCCAATAAATTTTTAAAAAAATAATTTCTAATGTTTGTTCAATTGAATGGACTTGAAACCTTCTACTGCATTATTGACAATGAAACATGATCTTTAATCAAATATATTAATTGAAATAAATGTCGCTAATTTAGAGAACACATTTCAATTCAATATTATTACAAGAAAATGAAAGGATTTTATTAATTTGAATCAAGAGATGATTAAATGAAAGAGGATATATTTACCAAAATGAAGATTGAAAAGGTCAAATTACTCTAATTGTCTACCTCTTAGTAAAAGTTTGTTATTCGTAGAAGAAAGGGGAGAATAACAACGAAGAAATACATTATATAATATGAAAATTTTGAAGATGGGCGACATCCGATCCGTAAAAGAGAATAAAGTAAATGGGGAAAGAGTGATTGGAGGCCATCTTAAGAGGCGGCGGTGCAAGAAGGAAGAGATTTCCGCTCGAGTGGAAGAGATCGTTGCTAGAATGAGAGAAAATATATTAGAAGAAGGGGAAAGTCACGCGTCATTACGCACCAGACATCGCCATTGGCTAGAGTGACTACTAATTACTTAGCTCTAGAGTCTTCTCTCCTTTTTCTTAAGATTTACTTGGGTTTATTCTTTCTTAAAATTATTCCACTTAAATTTTAAATTTATCATCTTTATTCATTTTCAAGGAAGATAAATTGTATGCTATGAAGTGGAGGGTTGTTTAATCTATCGACCCTTTGAGGGTAAAAATTAGTTGAGATTTTAGAAATAATAATTAGTCGTCAAATTACAATAATTATAGATAATATGCGAATCTAAAGTAATTAAATACTCAAACTTGGATTCAGAGTTATTAAAATTATTGAGCAGTTTAGGTTTCTAACGGGTTTCAAGAACGAGATCCTTTAAATGTTCTTCGTCCTTTAAATATTCCGTTAAATCTTCGGGTGGAAGGAACCTTTTTTATTTTATTCCTTAAAAATTTTTTTAAACTAACACTTAAAAGTGAAAATTCCAACCTTTAAAATAATACAGTCGATTCTCCATAATTCGAAATCCATTTTGTATAGATGAATTTTTGAGGAAAACCGCATAATTTTCGAGATATTGGCGAAAACCATCTTCCCGCAACTTTAACGGCTTATTCCAACCAAAGTACTGGAAATGCTGACTCTTGAGTATCTTTCCATTTCACTAAATTGCTCCAACCTATTTTTTTAAAAATATCAACCTTCACAAAACTCTTGCCCATTGCTCTCTAGACTATTTGTTGTTCTAATTTTTCGTATTGAATTAATTTGAGTCCATTTATCTGGCAGGGGCTCTATAGAAAAGATATTTTCGGAGAAATGGTTGCCTGGTAACAAAATTATAAATATTTTTCCAGAAACTTATAAATTTTACACACGAAATTTTATCGGAACATGTACTCGTACTGTCGGAAACTAAAGCTGTCGACCCTGCGGAAAAATTTGTTGCGCTGATGCACAGAACACCCCTATAGATGTAAGGTACCGAAGTGTAGGGGGGGCCTGGGCCCTCCCCCCAATACGCCCCTGAATCAGGGGTGGTCAACACGTAGACCGCAAAGGTTTTGATTGTAGCCCTCGAAGCTAAAGATGAACAAGTTGCTTTCCTTCACTTGGATGGATTTTTAAGGCACTTAGGCCCCATCAAATTAGGCCCCTTTGTGTCTGTGGGGTGAGATTTTCTCCACTTTCCCAATTATTATAGATTAAAATATTTTTTTATTGAAATATCTTTTTTTTTTTTTTTTTTTAAACATTCACACTTTTTTCTCATTCACACTCACACCCACACATTCACACAGTCTTTTCGGCAACTCAGGCCATTTAAGACTTTAGACGATAACCGTTATGTATATATATTATTATTTGGGGTCCAGGCATTCTTATTTAAGCCATTTGGTTTCCAAATGCCTTAAATAAAATTATCGGACTACCTGGGGTCCGAACCCGCGACGTTCGGTATAGAGGGTAGGCACGCTACCGACTACTCCAAGCCCCGTGGGCTTGAAATATTCTTCTTTATATATATAATTCTTCTGTACGTGTGTATGTGACTGAACTCCTCCTAAACGACTGAACCGATTTTGATGAAATTTTTTGTGTATGTTTGTGAGAGTCCCGGACAGGTTATGTTTCACAAATAACAATAAGTTAATGAGTAATTAACCGTTAAAATAAGAAAAAAATAAAAATTAGGAGAAATAGTTGCCATGTAACAAAATATAAATATTTTCCTATGTTTACAATTTTTTATTTATTTACATTTTGAATTCTAAAATATCGGCGTAAAATTTTTGTCTGTGTACCGGGAGAGTCCCGGAAAGGATATTATTCACAAAAAATCTTAAGTTCATGAATAATTAACCGTTAAAATAATCTCTATATATAAAAATGAAAAGGGAAGGCGAGCAAGGGGGTCCAGGGGCGCAGCCCCCTGGCTAGGCGGAAAGCCCCGCCTTCGGCCTCTAGTATTAAATAAAAATAAACAATCGAAAAAATGTAAAAATAAGTGAAATTGTTTTTTTTTTTTTTTTTTTTAAACATTCACACTTTTTTCTCATTCACACACACACCCCCACAGTCTTTTCGGCAACTCAGGCCATTTAAGACTTTAAACGATATCCGTTAATGGATTATTATTATACATATTGGGGTCCAGGCATTTTTTATTTAAGTCATTTGGTATCCAAATGCCTCAAATAAAATTATCGGACTGCCTGGGGTCCGAACCCGCGACGTTCGGTATAGAAGGTAGACACGCTACCAATTACTCCAAGCCCCGTGGGCTGAAATTGGGGTTAAATTGTATGAAATTATAAATCATACAATCAGTAAATTTAAAACATTGTTAACTAAAGAAACAAAACTATTTGTAGAACTGTTTCTTTACAACCCCCGGTAAGAGTGTTTACTTTTGATACTCATATTAATATTTGTTAATTGATTGTAAGAATTTCGAAAACAAAAAAAGTAATTAGGCCCTACGAACAGAAACGCTTTGCCGATTCTGGTTCCGTATTACGTTCTTCAAATGTCTCTCACATTTATTATTGAGTTCTTATATAAATTGCACAAGAGAAAGGCAGTGGTAACGTCTACGCTGTTGATTCCCAAAGAGCAAGTTTTGAATTTATTTAGAATTCAGTGTACTTTCCTTTAAAAAAAGCAGGTCACAGATTCCTAATGTGAATTAATCTCAGCCCTTGTTCAGGCAAATTCTCTAGACATTAAAGAATATTAATTAATTTTCTGACAGCCACTGACTTCATTGATTTAATTAATTTTCTATAATTAACTTATAAATAATCCAACAGCAATTTAATTTGCCTGCTTTGAAGAAACATTTTCTAAAATTATTACCTATTAAAGAGGCAACCTAATAGTTTGACTAGCATTTCTAGTTGCCTAACTTGTAGGAACCTCAATTAACCAGAAACGAGCCCACTACTTTGAAACATTTTCTTATCATTTTTACAGCAAGGGCGGATCCAGAGGGGTTTTTCGGGGAAGGGGAGGGAAGGTAATTTGGCAATTTGGTGTGTGTGGTCGCACAGCACACAACTTTCTCTTACTTTCGGTAATTTAAAGTTGCATTCTATACTTATTTACCAGAATATATATACAAATCAAATTTTTATTATTTTGTTTACTTGCCGCGTGCTGGTTTGACTTTTGCGTATACATTCAGGTTTTCGTATCCACTGGTTGTTGCTGTTAAGGGGAAGAGCCCGAAATTGTTGTTGTAGAATTGATGGAGAGGGAATGGCGCATTCAATGTGGGGAGGTAATAATGATTTATTATATTTTAGTTCCGTATTCAAATTAGCATTAATAAAAAACTTTCGAATGATTATTTATATTTTTTCTGTCCAGAGGTAGGGGCTGCTTCTTCTGGACCTCCGCTAGTGTTCCCATATATTTGTGCCACAGCATTGTGTTTTCTGACAATGATGTTGGATTACTTTCAAATGTAGTTTTTTTTTCTCTTATAAATGGCCTTAACACTAAATTTACAAAATAAAATATATATGGGTGATTCTACGCTATTTGGATTTTTTGTGTCCAGAAACCAAATATACTCTGTTCAATTTAATATTCATGATTTCCTTAGTTGACATTATTTTCGTATCTGTAATGATAAAGGCCAGAAGATATTTTAATTTTTTTGAGTTTTATTAGCATCAGAAGAAATATGTTACCTGAAGAAAGACACTATTGGCAGAATTGTGAAAATTAAGCTAGGAAAGTGACATACAATTAACTATTTATAATGAAAGCTGAATTAATATTAAAAAAAGATACATATTTATATCTATAAGATATTAAGGAAACAAAATTTCGTCCCTACCCGTGGGCGGGTATTTTCCCTGAAAGAGTTTTTTTTATTCCATTTTTTTGGCATCGAAGGCCATTTAGACCCCGTATCTATTTATTTCAATTGAATTGATAGCTAAATCCAATTGAAATAAATTTTTGTCGCATTAGTCGGGATGCGAACCCTTGAATGTGCCTGAATAATGACAGCCAAACTAATGACAAAACCACACATTACGTTAAAAAAAACAATACGCGTCTTTCTTGCCAAAGTTTCGACGGAATTCATGACATTTACATACAATAAACATTGCATTGTACATATGTAGAGTTACGTAACGATAAAATATAAAGAGATTTATTTACCAGAATAAATACTGCATCGACTGACCCAAACACACTTTATGACAATTCAACAATAACTAAAGCTATATTATTTGAATTATGCTCAACGCCGTTAGCTTGCTTCTTACTTCAGACTGTACTATGCCTGTTATTCATGGCCATTGTTATCCTTTGGCAGTTTTTATGATAAATTTTTATCTTTTAATTTTTCCAGAATAGATGACATCATTTTTAGGTCACGTGAAAACAAGTATTTTTTTTTTATAATAACAAATACTTTTAAAATGTATTTTCATTAATTATGTTTTGGGGTTTACTTATGTTTATAATTATGGTAAAAAAATATTATGTCAAGTTAATAAATAAATGAATGTCGAACAAAACTAGTAAAATAACTAGAAATGGGACACCCAGAATACTGACATTTATGACTATTTTCAACTATTAATTCCTAAAAATGAAACAGTTATCGTGAATTGACTAAATGGCCCCAATAAAACACGATATTCTTTATTATTTAAGAAAACAGTATCAATGATATAATTATTTTAACATATATTTTTTCCACTGACCAATAAAATTCAAATAGCGTAGAATCACCCATATATATATAGCTCTCGGGCTTGGTGTAGTTAGTAGCGTACCAAATGGCTTAAATAAGAATTCCTGAACCCCAAATATATATATCATGAAAATACTAGTATCGTATCGTTTAAAGTCTTATTTGGCTTGAGTTGCCGAGAAGACTGTGTGTATGTGTGTGTGAGAGTGGGTGTGAATGAAAAAAAGTTTGAGTGTTAAAAAAATCTAAAATTTAAAGAAAATTACCTTTTACTAACAAAAAGTACAAGTAGAGCTTGTAGTAGAGTTTTAAATTATTATTACCTCTTTAAGAATCACTAATATTTTTACGAACGAGTAAAAAAAATATTTACGTTCCATTTCCCGTTTAATACTTCCAACTCTTTTTTTTCACATTTTCCAATTCTTCATATCAGCTAAAAAAAAAAAAAAATTAGTTTATTTAAATAGACTTAAAAAAATATAATTCTCCCTGCAACCGAAATCAAACCAACCGAGTTAATAAATGACCAGATGGAATGATGAATGAATAATGACTCAGTCTCCAAGGCCCGAACGCAATCCAAACCGGATTCCCCCCTGGATCAACCAATGCGTTCTCGAATTGATTCATCATAAAATAAGTATTTAATCGAATGAAATTTTTAAATCAAATGATGATTATTTTAAAATCTACATTTTGATTCATTTGATTCTAGTGCTTTTCTTTGTTCACAGTATAGAGTATTTTAATTTGTATATTACAGAACATGAATATTCATTCATATGGTCCAGATTCTCTTCCCCCAGGCCTTTTAGAGTGAAAACAAAAAGTCCATGGGTTATCCATTATTCTACTTTAGTTAAAACAAATAGCCTCTTAATCAACTTGTTTGATATTTAAATTCTCTCTATGTCAATCAAATACACAAAACATTTTGTTTTACATTTTTTTTTTTTCAAAAGTGAACTTTAAAAAAATATATTTTCTCTTTCAGTGAGAATATTTTATTAAAAATATATCTCTTAATGATTCGAAAGAAATGTCCTAAACTGAGTACATCGAGAATGAGAATAATTCTAATTATTTTGGTGTTTCCAAGGATCAAAATCTACTACCTTCGGTAATCGGAAGTTGTGTTCTGTGCTTGTCTCACCAGATTTTTTGTGTCGACATGTATTTAGTTTCCGACAGTAGGGTACATTCGATTTCCAAGATGTAAAATTTATAAGTATGGGAAAATATTTACCATTCTTCGTTTGGCACCATTGCCTTTGCCACATGTCTTTAGCGAAATTAATCACAGCATCTATGACAAAATTGAGGGCTAATTGTTTTTTTGACACCGCATGGTCCTGAAGAAGGAGCCGTTTTGGCCCCGAAACGTCGACTTATAGCGGAAGGAATTAATCCAAATAAATTACCTGAACATCAGCTCCGGATTTTATTTATTCATCCTTCTCTAATATTTTATATTTTGTTACCATTTTGTAATAATTTCTCCTATCTTTCCTATGGAGTTCAAGAGTAAAGTGGTCTTCGGAAGATTTCAAAGGCAAAATGAGAATATACATTTTAAAAAGCATCTAAAAAATAATTGATTTTTGAATTTTAATCAAAATCGTTCAAACGAATTTTTAGAAAATCGAAAAAAAAACTGAAAAAGTGCATCAGTAAGTTAAAAATCTTTGGTCGATTTTGTTCAAAAGCTTCGTGACACGTCCCATGGGGGGTGCCTAACTTAAATATAAAATTTCAACATCCTAGCTCTTTTGGTTCTTGACTGGGTATTTGTTCACAGGCAGAGGGTCACAGAGAAAAGTGCGCTACTCCCATAAAAACCTATGCCTAATGTGACGCCTCATACTGCTAGTGACAAAAATGTTGAGAGACAAAACTCATCGGTGTGCGCGTGCCCTTAAATTACGGATGAAATATTTAAATTTGAACAAAAAATTTTATTTTTTATCTTTTAAAATATTTTTGTAGTATCATTGAATTTTTTCCATCTGGTGAATATATAATTTCTATATAAAAATTTTATTGATGATATTATTTTATATAAAGAAATATTCCTGTTTGTATATATTTTCAGGCTGATAAAAATTCCGCTTTATTTTTTCTCACTGATATATTATTGCTTCCTAACGATCATCATGAAATCGTCGTTGGCTGGTTTTTCTCTATATATCTATCGCTTTTTCTATAGATGCTGTGGATTGATCGTCTCGTCATCGGCTTTGTCGTCATCGTCAATCAATCTTTGTCGTTTTCGAATGAATATAGATATTTCCATCTCTCAAAATATACTCTGTTCTAAATCATCTCTTTCATTTACTAAAAAATTCATTTTTTTATTTTTTTATTAAAATGTGATTTACCTAAAATCAATATTTGAAATCTACTTACAATCTAGAAAAAAATTATCGTAATTTGTTGTTATTCAAGAAAAGGAGTGGTTTCACTAGGAACGTCACTCAATAGTATACTGATTTCTCAGAAATAATATAGCTACTTAATTATTACTCTGTTAGCATCCTTGAATAATGATGAGAGATCTAATAAACAGGTTTACTATTCATAATCCTCTGCTAAATTAAATTAACAAAAAAATGTGCTTGGAAAACTTTCCACAAACACGTCATAAATATATTATTAATAAAATTTAAGTAAATAAACATTATATCGTTATATATAAAGTTTTCTTCTTCCTCTATTCGTTATTATTACGTTTAAGGTTCAATTTGGCTTTGCCTCTACATGTATAAAGTTTGCTTATTTCCTTTTTATTAAATAATACAAAGATCTGACGAAATATAAACTATGGAAAAAAATTTGATTGAACAAGAACAAAAAAACTGCAATAAAATTTAGTGTGAGTTTTTTTCCGGCATCTAGGTTCTGTTTCTATTTCATTCACTCTTGTTTATTAAATTCTATTTATTCGCAGATTCATTTAGCTTTCGTTATTTAAAAAAATCTGCTGGGACTCGCTTTTGCACAGCACTCTTGCACCCTTCGGTAAGGGAAAGGTGCACCGTGCTGTCACACCAAATTTTTTCTGTCGAGATATATTTAGTTGCACTTAGCACCACGAAGTTTCACTGATATACTTTTTAAAGAGGCATCTTTAAATTAGTTCATTTATTAAAAACAAAATCATTGCAGCGAATTTTGCGAAAATCGCAAAAAACTGAAAAAGTACTTCAGTAAAGTACTAGAACTTTTTGACCGATTTTGTTCAAAAAACTTATTTTCACCCCTTGGGATGGTGCCTGACTTAAATGTAAAATTTAAACATCGTAGCTCTTTTAGTTCCGCAGGTATTTTGTTCACTGACACACACACAGACAGACCATGTCGCGAAACTACTTTTTGGATTCAGAGGATCTTAAAACGTGAAGATCTATCAAAATACCGACATTGAATTTTTGACATGAATCGAATACTTTCTTTCTCTTTATATATTTCATATAGGGCAAGAGCAAGGACCGTAACTAGGCAGGTGTAACAGGTGCACCCGCACAGGGCCCAGAGATCTAGGGGGCCCTAAAACGAAATTGCTAATTGAATTTTCTTTACAAATGTTTTACAAAAATTTTATTCGAGATTTCAAATTAAAATAATTTTATTATATTTAAAAGAGCTCTATTTTACTAATATTTACACTATATAAGAACAGTCACACAAAATTCAGTCAAAAATTATAAACAGACAGAGCAATTAGGTAAATTTTTTTGCCCCCCCCCCTGATTCAAATTCGTTCCGGCGCCCCTGGTACCATATAGTTGTATTAATTTACGGCAACTTTAGT